>CM023490.1:31356956-31384838 GCA_013339685.2 Hyalomma asiaticum | reverse complement strand
TTTTTCAAATGATCTTTTATGCTTTCTTGGCTGGTAGAAACTGGTGAAACCGTCATACATTATTAGAAGGCGTCGACAAAGGTTACATTACCCGAAGAATCTTCGCGACGTCTTTAGGTGGTGGCTTTGGTTGGCTGGGTACTATTGGAGGAGCTTCCTTTGGCACTTCTTTGGGCGGCTGTGCAGGCTTATTGTCATCCTTTTCTTTTTCATCCTCTGTAGAAAAAGGTTGAAGAGCCTAAATATGGGAGCGCAATTAAGGCTTATTCTTGCAAAAATGCTCGAGTTTGAGCTGTCAGCTGTTCTAAAATGACCATCAAAGTAAAGTTGTTCATCAGTGCTATTTGTTAGTAGGTAGAGGCCAGATCGGTAAAACAAAGATAGCGCTTTTTTATACTGATGATCACTGTAATTATGATATTTACGGGGATTAGATGTAATACCAATGAGTAACAAAAAATCAACGCTTGTTTATATATACACGCTTCCGTTTAAGTCTACGTAGTCATACATGTTCCACTGAGCACATGCGTTCCTTTCTTGTAGAACGTAAGTTGCAAGTCAAGGGGAGAAATGGACGCGTATTCCACAATATCAGATTGCGTTTTGCTGACCTCTGATGAGAGCTTGTCGCAATGAATACTTTGTAACACGCCGACAAGTTTTTTCGCTGAGAGGCTGCTCTGTTGCTTGCGAAACTCGAGCACTTGCTCCCCATTCCCGAATGGTATTGTGCCGGCTTTTATAACGGCCAGAGTGGATCAGGCGATAGAAGAGCGGTTGATATTATATTTTCGCGGTACAACGCGAACACAAGAAAACACGACCTTTAACAGGGCAGCACAAGAACTTGTTGAACAAACCCAAGAATAATGGACGTCGTCGTCTTCTTCTAATTCGTCTAGCAGTCCCACTACATAGAATCCCTTAGTGTTTTTTATCGTCATCGTGTTATATTTCACAGCACATGCGTCAGTGATAATTCAAAGAAAGAAGTGGACGTGGACAGATAACAAATAGACAGTAAGAGTCACCGGACGCATACCAAGAGAGGCAGGCAAATTGTTACATGGACAGATGGGATTAAGAGGCTCGCGGGCATAAAGGGCACCCAGCCCGCTCAAGATAGGGCGTAGTGGAAATCGTGTGGACAGGCCTTTGTCCTGCAATGGACCTAAAATAGTGTGATGATGGTAATGACAGTGATGGTTCTGGCGGTGGTCCGATGTACTGCGGGCAGATGTGACTCTTCTTTCTTTTCGCTCTGCGCATTTAAAGCCCGTAACGAGGGCATGGCCAAGTTGTAACTTCAAAAAGCGTTGACAAAATCGTCTCACCATAAAAGAGCGTTTAGTTTTCGGTGACTTTACCTAAGCAGAGCTTCCTATTCTGTTAAAAGTTTCTGTGGCTGAATGAATTTTTAGGGGCCGTGGTAACGGAAGCAGGCAGTTATGCTCAGGGAAGTAAGATGGGAGACACCCGCTATACAACTTTTCGGAGAAGGCTCCCTCGGCGCCGCCATGAAGCCCGCTGGGCATTGCGACATATGCGTGACCCCCCAAAAAAGCACTGCCGAGGGTTTGCAGTAGCAATTTTGGCTAGTTTGAAGGTTTTATTATCGGACAGCGCACATACGCAAAGACGATGTGAATGAAACAGAATACACAAGCCTTTTCACTGCTGTGCACATCCCAATATGGCAGTGCTTCATGTATCCTGTGAAAAGATCTGTATGCACGTCCTTTTCCCTCACTTAAGAGAAGTGAGCAAGTAGGTATATATTCACGTAGTAGTCACCAGACAAACTAGGTGAGATATGAAAACTCACCTGCCGGAAAATATGTGGCTCTCTCATGTTGTGATAAGGCACACGTTGATATATTCGTAGGTTGCGTTTTTATGACACATAAGACAGACAGACAATGAACTTTAATGAGATGTAAGAATTTTCATTATCTTCAGTGCAAGTACAATGGCGGTCAGACTAAGAGTCCCTAAGGTTTAGATTACGTCAACATTGCTACAGCGCAAGAAATTACCCATCCGCTGGCGGTTTCTTGGTGGCGCACCGCAGAGTGCCATCCATTTCCTTGTCGGGAAAGTAGTTGATGTATCCTGAATTACCAGTTCGGGCCGGATGAGCTGTTTTTCGCACGTATGTTAGGACCGGCTTCAGGGACATCAAACAAAGCAGTGAAGTTAAGCGCCTACCTGTCTTCTAGTGGGCATGTTGTTCTTTCGCTTATGTGTTGCGCTAGGAAGTGGCAGCACTTGTATGCTTGAATCGCATTAGTAAATATTCTACATTGATACTATTACCTAACCCGATCGGAAATCCTACTAAAGAGTTACTCTCTGACATTACATGCATCGTTAACCTTCCACAAATACAAACAATACTTAATGTTGGGAACTACAGCCGGTAATGACGCCGTCTTAGGGTAATTAACTGCATAGGTATACCTTTTTCTCAGTAAAGTAGCATCGCAACGAGCATTTGCAGTTAGATCACACAAGCTGACCATTACTTGACTGATGACTTGCAGCATTCGCAGTTTCTGGATGACTTGAGGAACTTTCGGCTGGTCCACCTGTGCCTATTTCATCTAGGCTGCTTCAGCTGCGTCCATTGATCGATGACGACGGGCTTGTACGCGTTGAATGGAGCGTACAATTTTTGTCTAACCTCTTATACATCACCACGCTGGCATGCTTCCCGGTCGCGATACTGCTACCGAGCTACTGATTCGTCCGACTCATAAGCGAATGCTTTTCCCAAGTGTCATGCACACACTTATGGAGCTCCGAGATCGTCTCTGGCGTTTCTGGCAGGTCTCCGAGCCGGGACTTCAGCTTTGAAGGGCTGCCTTTTGTAACGAAGTTCGGCACGTATAGGGCCGTCACTACTAGACCGAAATACATAAGTGTCTGCATTCGTAACTGCCGGAGTTGTCTTCTGCGTACCACATTACCTTTGAGTAGCAAAGCAGACTCCATGCAAAGCCTACATAGGTATCTTCTTGTCGATCTCATAACGCGTATGACGGCCCACAGCTTCGTCTCGGTATATTTTATTTCATTTTATTTATTGTACCCCCAAGACCCGAGGGCATTACAGAGAGGAGTGGTAAACTGGAAATAGTGCATAAATTGGGTAGTAATATAACACACGAAAATAATACAGCAACGCAATAAAACAAAAGACTAGAAATAGCTGTACATACAATGTAGTGATGAAAAGCTTTGCTAGTACTAACATGAGCAAACAAGGTATCATGACATTCCTGCTTATACAATGTTGGCTAATTAGTTATTAATTACTGAACAGCCATAATGATGAAAATGAGGTGTTATAATTTCCAAGTTAAACAATGTTAGCTACAGCCTTGCGAAAACGTTTGTTGTCAGTGATGCGACTATGCCATTGGGAAGGTGGTTCCATTGCCGAGATGTTCTGGGGAAAAAAGAATGACTGAACGTGTTACTATTACATGTTTGAATTCTGACTTTGAAGCGATGGTGGATACGGTGCGATAAATAATGCGGCTGTGAAATGAAGTTATTTTGAAGAAATGGGTGGTGGTATAACTTATGATACAAGGTTAAGCGAGCTATATTCCTCCGAGATGTTAATGATGGAAGACAAAGTTAGCTTTCATTGAAGATATACTGGCAGTGCGGTTATAATTAGAATAAATGAATCAAACTGAATTTTTTTGAACGAGCTCTAGAGAAAAGATGAGGTTTTCGTTGTATGGGTCCCACACTGCAGCAGCATACCCTAATTTGGGGCGCACTAATGGCTGATAACGTAGTAATTTTAAGGATGACGGGGCGTTAGAAAAGTTGTGACGTAAGTAACTAAGCGTGCTCTTAGCTTTACCAATTATGTATTCAATGTGAAGAGACCAGGTTAGATTTGAAGTTATATGAACGCCCAAGTATTTGTATGAGTTCACCGAATCTAATGGTATGTTATTCAATTGGTAGAATGGAAGGGTGGTGGAATTTCTATGAACACGCAAAATTTTACATTTGTTAATATCTAGTTCCAATCCCCAGGTATTACACCAATCACTTATGTAGCTTAAATCTGATGGAAGAGCGTTAGAATCGTCAGTGCAGTTTATTTCACGATAAAATACGCAATCGTCAGCGAGCAAGTGAACGGTAGAAGTCAATGCAAATGGTAGATCGTTAATATAGATTAGAAAAAGGAATGTTCCTAGTACTGATCCCCGAGGCACACAAGAGTTAAAGGTGACTCATGATTATTAGCAGTAAGAAACTGATGGCGGTTACAAAGAAAGTATTCAACCCATTTCAGTATTTTACTATCGAGGTTTAAAAGACTTAGGTTTCAAAAGAAGTAGTTGATGGCAAAACTTGCCAAATTCATTACTAAAATCTTTAAAAAAAAAGCAGTCAGAAGTTGAGGCGCTATCTAACATACAGTGTAGTCCATGAGTAAATGATATTAGTTGCGTTTCGCATGAGTAATTTTTATGGAAACCATGCTGAGCTGTGGTGAAAAATGAGTTGGAATCTAGAAAGTTAACCAGGTTGGTAAAAATTACGTGTTCCAGAAGTTTGCAACAGGTGCTCGTCAGCGAGGTCGGGTGGTAATTCATGGGTGAGTTTTTGCTGCCGGATTTATGTAGTGGGACCACCTTCCCTATTTTCCATTGCGAAGGCAGAGTGGACGTGTTAATGCATTGTTGAAAGGTTTTTATCAATATGATGGAGCTGAGCACGCTAGTGCTTTTTAGAAATTTGCTGTTAATGCCATCAAAACACGGAGCTGAGTTAAAGGGTGATTTATTAATAAGTTTAGCAATGCCAGATGAATGAACTGTTATAGGATCCCTGCTAATGTAGTCGTATGAATTTGTGCTGGGTGTTTTGTTTCCCGCCATGCAATACCATCCACCATAAACTCAGAGAAGCCTACCATCACAGCGCCAGGCAGCTCTGGAACCACGCGACATCTAGCATGGAAGGCTACTCTAATTAGCGTCATATTGACGTCATATATCCACGTAGAGCACACCCCTTGGTGGGGTGGGTGGTGGGAACGACCTGTTCGCCGCCCCATTAAGCTCACGCTCAGGTGTGCTCGAGGTCGCAATCATCTATCGCTAAAGCACAAACATCGGTGCGTATTTCACAAGCTTCATGAAGACTCGTCAACATCAGGAAGCACAGTAGCACCTTTACATGGTTAGCACACAAATGGACCTAGGATCTCCTCGACAGAGAGTAGTTGGGCATCAACTCGATGAAGCCTAACGTATAAGTCGCTCCGTTGGGTTGCATAGGATGTGCAGTGGCAGAGCACATGGCCGACTGTCTCTTCGCGGTCGCAAAAACCACATGCCGGACTGTCCGCTATTCTTTGGAGCGACGAGTAGGCATTGGTGTATGCCACGTCCAGCCACATGCGGCATTAATGTATCGTCAGAAAGACAGAGTCATCGTGGCAATCAAAATCACGAGTCTGGGTCCAGGGAATGCAAACGGGAGTTGAAGAAATTGGACAAACTTGCATCCCGAGAAATTGCACAAACTGCTTCCTCAAGGAAATTGCAATAGAAAGAAGTTTCATGCACCAGTGAAGATATAAGGTTGGGGGCAGTTAATGTTGTTTCACGCAAGTGTCGGAATAAAGAAGCAAAATGTTCGTGGCATTCTTATGTACGATTGTGCGCATTTCGGGCACCCTTAACAAAAGCGGCGAGTCCTTAAAGGAAGACAGCGAAAGACGACGCTTGCGGTGGCTCTGCTTCGTGCCCTTGTGCGTACTTCTGCCAGTCTCGCGCAATATTTCTAGCGAGAAGTACAATAATGGGAATAATAATGAATGAATTAAAGTACACATGATGCCACATTTTTCCTACGTGCTGTTGGGGGCAAGATTTTTCCAAAGGCTCATTATTTGTAATAAGGAAGAGAACGTTTTTAGGGCGACATCGTGAACGGCACATGTGCAAACTCGTGCATTTGCATTTGTGTGTCTCATATTCGGCAGCTGGTTTCACTCCACGCAAGTGAATCAGGGCACATATTCACATACCTAAGCATCTTTTTCAGTCGGTATCATCTTCTTATAAAAAAGTCGCTTAAAATCGTGTGTGCAGTGAACCTAGACCGACTGAATTGCCATTGGAAGCTTTGCTAGAAAAGCCATCATGAACTGCAGCAGCCGCAGTGCAAAGATTACCCAGATTAGCATGAGGCCGTGAGATTATACAAAGCAGGGTATTATCTGTCGCTTGTTATTTCCAGCAAAGTTCATATCATTAAGTGATATCTGATATTCAGTTAGGGCGCCTTTAAGATGTGTTTATAATGTGTACGTGAGATTCCCCACAAGCCAGAGTTTGATATTCATTTACATATTATTTAACACCAAAGCAGTTTACGCCGGCGAAAGGCGGTGGATCGTTCGCAAGAATCACGGTCATGAAGTCACCATGAAATAAGTAGGCGCTCACATCTATGAAATGACAAATCTGCGACACATGCCCTCAGCCCACTGAGATATAAACGTGGACGCCTTTCACCAAATTTCTTTCTTCACTTGCAATCATGCCCTCAGCAAGGTGCTACATAAAGGCTCGAGCACTCCACCAGACGCAATAGCATAAGCAGCACCACAGCTCCTGTTAGCTTGGCCGAGGCGCGGCCCTGATGCCTCCCGCGCGGAATCTTACCAAGGCTGCGGATCAGGAAGTGACGTGACCATGTCGATCCCTGTATGGAAAGCTCCTCGTCGTCGATGCGGCGACAGACTTCTGCGGTTCATCTCGTCTATCACGTCATCAGGGTGGTGGGATGACGGAAAATTTACCACTCCAAAATAAAAAAAAAAGTCACAGCTTCGCCGCAACGGCGAAGCAATGAATGCGATAGCAAGAAACTGTAATGCTGTACGAAGTGAGGCTTGCAGCTTCAGGAGCAATATTATTTGTAGCAAACATGCACTTGCTAAGTGAGCGCCTCCGTTGTGTGTCCCAAAGCTACACATAGGGGAGGCCGCTAAATGAACAAACAGAAGATGAGCGCGAACTATCAAGTGAACCACGCACGAAACGAACGCACAGATACACACCGAACGAGCGCGAATAAGCTGTCACAATGGATACTCTCAGTTTGAACAGCGCTCCTGTTGCAAAGGCGGCCGATGCAGCGAAGGAAACTAGCGTGCTACAAGTGTCGAGCTGTGACACTTGATAGTTCGCGTTCATCTTCTGTTTGTTCGTTTAGCGGCGTCCCTTCAGCTCGAGTGACTTTCGTATGCTACCGTAACATCAGCGCGGGGATCACGGCGAAAGCTCGAAACATCCCTCTTGTTCTCACCACGAGACAACCGCGCGAGCAGACAGCGGAAGGCCATCTCCCTGCGCAAATATGAGAAGAAGCGACCGAGCTGGCCGACGACATTTAAATGCGACCGTTGCGCTCCTCGCACCATCTCGCTGGTAATGAAGAAACCCTTATAAGCGTCTGCCTTCTCCGAGTCCTGCCAGCGGTAAAGGGTGTGTATATAAGGCTCGCCGTTAGCGCCTTGAAGGATCTTCTCTTTGTGGCGTAGTGGTTAGCGCCACGCGCTACGGAGCGAGAGGTTCCCGGTTCGGTTCCGCGCTTCGGAATCATGTATGTGAATTATTTTTCTTTGGGAGTTTTATATATATACACATACTTATACATTTACGGTTCATGACGGCGGCGACGGAGATGGCAAAAACCAGCCGAGACTGTCCATATAATTGCTATCGCAATAAAAGCGCGTCGCGAAAGCCACCGCGCTGCTACTTGAACGCGCGCGGTATAACGTCATACCGAGCCCGAGTATCGAACCCGGTGAAGCGGCGGCGAAGTGGCGGCCATGAGCAGATGCGGTGTATAGAAAACACGGGCGGACGCGACAGGTACATTTCTATTATGTAAAGCTTGGGAAGGGTTGCAATGACCTATTGGTAGCGTGATTTCTTGGCGTCTCACTGTCCCGGGTTCAACTCCTGCCCCCCTACATCTAGTAGAGTGTCTGTGTATTTCCACTCGCTCTGCAAACAGTTGAGCTTAAACAAGAGGAAGACATACACAAAGTATGTCTTCCTCTTGTTTAAGCCAGGCAATGCTTGTTTTCATGAACTTTTTTTTTTTCAAGGCTTAACGCGCTATTAAACATTGACAGAATACGAAGAGACAGGCACACAAGTATGGAGTGCGCATGAGGGTGAACACGAATAGACAAACGTCTCTTCCTATTCTGTCAGTCCTCCGTAGTGTGTTAAGACATGAGGCCATACAAACTAAACTAGCCCTCATCGCAGCTTTACTGGAAAGTGTTTTTGTTTCGTGTTTGATTGACAACTGCTGTAATGCTAATCAGTCAATGTTGAGGAAGCACGCATAACTCGGGGCGACCGCTACGACTATGAGCCAAAAGTTATCTTAATAGCGATAATCGTGACACACACGGCGAGCCTATTATTTTAGTGATGTCTGCATCAATAATTCATGTTCTTCATACATCGATACGTCACAATCCAGATCTTGTGTGCGCAGTCAGAGACGACCAGAAGGACGCTAAGACGCAGGCGGCAGGATAGATAGATAGATAGATAGATAGATAGATAGATAGATAGATAGATAGATAGATAGATAGATAGATAGATAGATAGATAGATAGATAGATAGATAGATAGATAGATAGATAGATTCGGTCAAATTGTTTCTTATGTGTTTAGTATCAGGGGACCAAGTTATATCTGCCGTGGTCACACTACAAGGTAGCAGTAAAATGATATCGTCTCAATGAAGTTCAGTTCTATGTGGTCGGACGATCTTCCTTAGAAGGTATCGTAGCACACAATTTATTGTTGTTGAGAGTTACTAAAAGTCATTGTACCAGTAAGAAATACCGTCTAAGATCGGGTTGTAACGTGGCAATGTCCTTTGCGTTAGTCATGTCATGGAGTACAACTCAATCAGCAAACAGATGATTGTTCGGAGTAGCACGACGGGTAGGTCATCGGTGTTGATTAAGCACAGAAGGGAGATCACAACAGAGTCTTGAGGCACTCGAGAGTGGAATGAGCTTCTCAAACCTATGAATCAATGAACATCTATTAATCAATGAACAGAATGTCGCTAGAGTCAACGTTGCACAAGTGGCCCAGTCTTCGTCAGGACACCAACAAGACAACTTGTCAAACCGAAGACATGTCCACTTGTTAAAATGTTCGCCACGATGTCATTCCATGCGTACGTTATTTTAGCCATCTGTGCATCTATTCAAGCCTGCATCTTCCCCTAAGCTTCTCTTCGAGTTAGATATATGAAGTCACTACTACTTACAAACTGAGTTTGGTGATATAGTACGTGTTCTAGATATGTCCGAATTCTCGGACAGTCCTTTACGTCAATTTTGAGAGTAGCGACTCAGGAGAAATCTTGATAAAGGCCTTCACGAGGCCTGAGAAGGTGCAGTCCGCGAGCAAGGTGCTCTCAATATTCAGAACAAAAGAATATACTGCCACCTTGTGACGGCAGCAGCTCAATGTGCTTGACGTGTGCCAAATCTGAATATAGGACTCCTGCTTACCGCATTGTTCCTTTTCCACGCATTGGCCTTCCTTATCTCTGTGAAGAGGCGGAATGCAAACGCACCTTATGTTCTTTTTTTTGGAGCAACTGTACTTGTCTTGTTCGATATAAACCATACCACAATAAAGTTGCGGAAAGAAGTCCCCGCCGTTGCAGAAACCCGGTTCCTCATTATGTGGACACGCTGATCGAAGAAACGGGGGAAAAATACATGAAATGTTGCAATATAAACGACAGCAAGAAAGCACTTATTTTGTATACGCGAATGAAAATGATTCGTTTTAAAGCGTTGCGGATTAGCGGCTTAATACCTCGATTTCTGAAAATGAGTCTGGTGACGGCCTGACGAGACGCCTTGCCGTTTTCAAAGACAAATGAGAACGTTATATGAATTGTATGGTGACCGCAAAAATAACCGCGGGTGCTCAGTGTTGACACGCGCACTTGTTTTACCTTTGTCACTTGCATGTGACGATCAGCGCGACCCGCGCTTAGCTTTCATGCTGTTTCGGAAATGGGGCCTACCGTTGGACAAACCTTGCATTTCCTACGCAAATACTTCAGTGCCTTCCACAGCATCAGCGATAATACCAGAACACACTCTAACAAATATATTAAAGCCGATGCATTTCACCACCGGTCAGTTTTCAACACCGACACGACGAATGGTCGCGCCACTTTCATATTGTTGTTATTCATTTTTTTTTTTTGCTGGGAATAGCTTCGCCGAATAAAAGAGTTCGACTGCAAACGGTTCAAGGTCTGTGCATTCTGCATACTTCATCGTAAAGACCGCACTACATTATTTCCTGAAACTACAGCGTCTCCACTTTCTACCCTTTCATCCCCTTTCTCCCACCTCCACGGGTTCTATGCCGGGCTCCTTCAAGGACTGCAGAAAATCCTCTCGTCTACTTAACCGAGTAACATTTTCTTCATTATTTTGTCCCGGTACGAGGGACAGCATTATACGCGATGGTAGCGACGGCGGCGGACGCAGTCGCCACAGAAATCGGCTGCGCTAATGGGCCCATAACACCGTACGCTGTGAAAACTTTGATTCAACGACTTAGCTTACAAGGGCACTGCAACATCGTGGATTCTCCTGTGAAGTATTAACTAAATGACATTTCTCTTCACTCAGGAGAAAATTTGAAATTCAATGTCAAAATACATCTGGAAGCACCTGCTCTTCTTTCAACGAAACACCTCTGGACACCGGCACAAACTACTAAGTTGGGGAAGGGGCAAACTACCCCTGGCTGATTCGCGTACGCAGTTACCGGTGATGGCGAGCGATAGCGCCAGTTCCTCCCAGTGCCACTAACCGCACGCTGGTCACTGTGGCGCAGGCGGGAGTCAATGCCAAGGAAAAAACGATACAGTTTTCAATTCGGGAAGCGCGCTGTCGCGGATTATTGCCGCTTGTTGACCTCGCTGTGTCCATCTTACAACACGCCCGTCTGTAAGAAAGCTGTGTGAACGCGGTTTGATGTAGGAGCTCTTCTAAAACTTGAAGCTGTACCGCCACTGATACCTAACAGATTTAAGAATGTTGATTTTTTTGCGGCAAGCTATTCGAGAGGCGCCAAGTTCCCCAAGTATTCCCACTCGAACATTACTTGTAAAATGTGTTACTGGTACTACTTAAAGGGGTCGTGAAACGTTTTCTGAACATTTTGTACTAAGTGCGTATTCGGGATCCTGACCCTCCAAACAACAATATGCATTGTTCCGTTGCACCGTGTGCGTTGATTTAGAGCGATAAAAAACGCGGTTTCGGTTTCACTGCGCGCGTTCCCCTCAACTCTGCAGATGACGTCATCTTAGTAGCCACCAGACCTCCGAGATTGCCGCGCCCTCGGAGGCCAAGGGAAAACAAACCGTGCTTCCGCTTCCGCTTTTCTTCCGAATGGTGGTACCGCATGGTTTCCAAGTATTTTCTTCCTTTCTAGCTTTCAAGTAAATCGATTCCTTTAGAGCAAACGCAAGTTCGCTGTGCCTTTGAACTTTAAAATATCTTAACTCAACGTCACCAAATAGTACCAGGCCGGCCGGTAGTGTCGCATAGTCGTTTCGGGAGCGCAAGAAAGCTGAGATTTAAAACGGGCGTTGTTAAATGTGCACTCAATATTTCGTCGAAATATTTCGGAATCGGCTTGTCGAATGCGTATTGAAGCAGTGAAAATTACAAACCGGCATCTCCAAATTCTTTTCACGACCCCTTTAAGCGTTGATGTTCAGCCAGCACACATGTTGCTTTGCCATGGCTCACAACTTCGCAGTGGCATGACACCCTGCGTGAATACGTCATAATACTGAATCCGTTATGTTGAGCATCCCATTCACTATTTAAATACCAGCAAACACAAATTTCAGCCAACCTCCACACTATTCCTGTCAACAAAGTTCTGCCTAAACGCTTTGACATTGCTGTCGAATGGTATATCGTATGCCTCTCTTGGAGTCCCATTATTACTGTTTGTGCAGCGCTGATCGATTTTATATCTTCTCTGTCGAAACGGCAGAAGCCGGTAAGATCCAGCACGTTGTTGTCATTTAGTCCGCGAAATCCATCTGTTTGCGGGAAAGACATGTTGGAACTTAGTGAAGCTTCAGCAGATTTAAGAACGACTGCACCTTACGAGGCATGCAAACTATTGTTTCCTTACTTATCTATCGGCGTCCGGTTTACTTCTCTGACGAGACGGCGCCGCATGTAATGTAGTCGAAATTATCACATCAATACATTACTTCCTCTAAGTGATTTTTTTTAAAAACTGTAAGTACCTCGAGCATACTTCACCGGTGTTTTAACGCGATCGCTTAAACGAGCTTGTTTCGGAGAATATTCGACATCGTTGTCGGTGTCGTTGGTTATGGGCGGAAAATCAGCGTTTTCCGTGAACGAATATGACGGATAGGTGCACAGAAAAAAATAAGAAAAGTGGCTTCGATTTGAGTGAGAATCGAAAAACCTGCAACCCCTCGCTGCAGGGCGTGACGCGCTGCGGGCTCGACAACCCCCCATAGGGGCACCGCCACGGTGGTCTAGTGGCTATGGCACTCGGATGCTGATCCGAAGGTCGCGGGATCGAATCCCGGCCGCGGCGGCTGCATTTCCATGGAGGCGAAATGTTGAGGCCCGTGTGCTGTGTGATGTCAGTGCACGGTAAAAAACCCCAGCTGGTCAAAATTTCCGGAGCCCTACACTACGGTTCTCTCGTAATCAAAGCTGGTCTTGGGACGTTAAACCGTACAAATCATCATCATCAAACCCGCATAGGGTATCCTCGCCGACTGCTGACAGCAAGCAGGCTTCGGAGGTGCATCTCTGAGGTGCTTCAGCGTGGAAGAGGCTAGACTGTCATCAGCAAGACGGCGCAAAGGGCCCGCGGCACCGTGTTTCGTCACGCCGCGTGCTTGGACATTTAGCCGGAGCGCGCTCGCACTTTGTCTTACGGGCCTGGTCGCCTGTGCTCGAGCCTGTCCTTGCGAGCATGTAGACGATCCCTTGCGGCTGTTGACTCGTTTGTGATGGATTCTGTGCTGTGTACAAGCGCAAGGCGGACTGCCCTTTAATCTTCGAGTTTTTGTAGCGCATCACGACTTTTTACTTTGCCTATTACACTGGAGTAATTGACTATCGCAAATTCATGACTAAAAACACAAAATACCAAGTAACTCGCACTTTCTACCAAGTTATGCCATCGCAGTCACGGGGCTCGGTGAAGGAACAGCAGGCCAAGCGAAAGAGCGCGATGACAATGGAGCGGGGCATCGCTATCGCGATCACCTCTTAAGGGGAAGATTAGGCTTCTCACAATTTTTAGGGGGGTGGCCAAATGGCCTACGACATTCCTTCTTATGTCACAGCGAAACGATTTTTTATAGTGAAGCCTTTATCGTTTTCCCCGCGTCGGTGCCCTCAGCGTGACTTCAAACCCCGCCGTGTACAGGTGGTGAAACACGTGCGGCGTACGTGTTCGTAGAGGGGAGATTCATCTTACTAGACTCCCGTGAAAGGAAGAGGAAGTGAAGTAAACGTATCTGTACCCCACGAATCCATCAAATTTTCTTCCAAAGAAAGAAATAAGTAAGGAAGCAAAGAAAGGTGGACGTGAAAGAAATGAGAAATGAAGGAACGAAAAAAAGCAAATAATAAAGACAGGAATAAAGATAGAAGAAAGAAAGAAACTGCCCGCCTCGTACAAGTGACTATCAGCGGGAAAATCTGAACAATAGAGAGCTTGCCAGCTGCGCCGAGATTCATACGGAATGCTCTGGACTCGCAGGTAGAGAAACATGCAACGCACGTGCCCGTCACATGCGCCCGTCACACGTACGCGCCCGTAATAGCGTGTGACGGGGCCGTTGTCATCAGTTAAAAGTGCAGGCACTTGAAACAGGGAAAGTGCCTCGTGCGCATTGCTTCCGTTGCCCTTGTCTTCATACGCGCTACGCGAACAAACGGGAATAGTGCGTGTTGATATTTAGGGCTGTGTTTTTGTTTGGCAGGGACTTCAAAGAGCACGTATTGGACGTACTAACCACGACGTAGGTGCTCGTATCGCCTTCCCCCATTTTACCTATATGTAATCGGTTCCTCATTCGTTTTTTTTTTTGTGTGTGTGTGTGTGTGTTTGGAATAAAATTTCCCCAAACTGAGGCGTAACGAGGGCGGTGCACAAATTCGAGTATTTGTTTTGCTACACGCCACATTCGAACATGCCATTTCCGCCCCGCCACGGTGGTCCAGTAGTTATGGCACTCTGCCGCTGATCCGAAGGTCGCGGTATCGAATCCCGGCCGCGGCGGCTGCATTTCGATGGAGGCGAAATGTTGAGGCCCGTGTGCTGTGCGATGTCAGTGCACGTTAAAGAACCCCAGGTGGTCGAAATTTCCGGAGCCCTCCACTACGGCGTCTCTCATAATCAGAGGTGGTTTTGGGACGTTAAACCCCACATATCAATAAACATGCCATTTCGCTCGAGGAGGCAGTGCGAAACTAATATTTGTGTAACTAATGGTGTCGGTTCCTTGCTAAAGTAGTCTATTACTTCTGTAGATACTACATTAGTCTGTACAGAAGTATTACATCTGCATTTAGTCTATTACTGTCTGCAGAATATTTGGTTTCGGCAGCTTCCTTAGGCTATTGACTAACGCTGCGCTTACGGTTAGCGGATGGCAGCTATTCACGGGTGCGAAAACGCCGTAGAACGGCAACCCGGCACTCATTTAGCTGGCTTCGGTTAGAAATCGCGCCCGTCAGCGTCGTACGTCACCGGGCATCGAAGGAGGTGTTTGAGTGTAATAAAGTGGTGCAGAATTGCCTAGATGAAGCTGCCGCGTGGGTTACGAGAACAAAAAGCATGGAGTAACAGTATAGCTTCGGCTAAGAGAGCTTCAAGCTGAAACTCGACATTCGATCTCGTAAAACGCTAGCATGGCGACGAAGTGTTGGGGAAACATTCAAAAAGGATTACTGCCTGTGCGACTAAGATAAGCACGGGAGTTGGACATCAAATATATGACATCTGGACGTAGTGTAGAACATATAAAGATAAGTCTGAATTTACTCGTCGACGCTCATGAAATTTCTAAATTTTACTGTGTTCGCACCTTGCAGATAGTCTCGTTCTGTAATTCAAAACTCTGAAGAAGGTCCTGAGCGAATATGAAATTTTCTAAACGGAAGGCGCACATGTGCAAGAGTTCGCGCGTTTTCCTGTCACAGGAATAAGTCCGCTTATCTTTGGGGACAAGAACTTTAGAAGGCCGAAAGACTACATCGAATCTGTGTTTTCCTAACTTATTTCATGAATCGCTAATTTATGAAACCACGCTTCGCTAACTA
This sequence comes from Hyalomma asiaticum, assembly GCA_013339685.2. Taxonomy (NCBI): domain Eukaryota; kingdom Metazoa; phylum Arthropoda; class Arachnida; order Ixodida; family Ixodidae; genus Hyalomma; species Hyalomma asiaticum. Next base: position 31,369,366 of record CM023490.1, on the reverse strand, counting down.
AAAAGACTTCCCTAGGCAATTTCGTTGACTTGGTAGTTTAAAACGACGTTGATCAAGATAGCCTGCTTTGCGAGTTTCGGGGGGCGCACTAAAGGAACAAATTTATTTATTTATTTATGGGGTCTTACGACTCAAAACCAGCGATGATTATGAGAGACACCGTAGTGGAAGGCTCCGGAAATTTTGACCACCTGGGGTACTTTAACGTGCACTGAACCTCGCACTGTACAAGAGCCTCAACATTTCTCCTCCATCGAAAAGCAACCGCTGTGGCCGCGGTTCGATCCCGCGACCCTCGGATCAGCAGCCGAATACCATAGCCACTGAACCACCGTGGCGAGGCCACTAAAGAAACTAAGCCTTTCATTTAGAATCCTAATCCTTATTGAAAAAACTGACTGATTTCGAATAATCAAATGCTCATATTTCTATGTGAATGTGTGGGTTACTTATTCAGTTGTCATAGGATGTCATTTTGTTTGCTCTCATGGCCGTTAGAAATGTTGCTGCTGGGACTATTTTCATCAATAGTGCTAAGTTCTGCATGCCATTTAGTTTAAAACAAGAATTCGTGCATCTGGCCTGTTGATACTTTATATTTCTTCTTTTCACTAAGTTCAGAGGTGGAAGACAGTGGCGGCATTTTTATTGTGTGACTCTGCAGGAGAGCTTTTTCCTCCAAACAATGACTAATGCAGTCCAAGCTGTTTGCTGGGTAGATCTTATCATAGAGTCATACTGCATAAGCCTCCCTAACCACTATTCTTATTGTCACTTACGCGTAGAACGCCATACTACACTCACGCTGATGTAGACATAGTGCATTGACTAATTTGTAAGAAAACACGTAACTTACATGCTCTGATGTGACACACTTCGAAGGTAACCAGCAAGACCGGTGGTAGGATTGCCAGTGCAATAGTCCGCATTGTAGAGCCCTATTTGTGAAGATAAAGCCATATATTCTTTTAGTACATATCATCATCTTCTTCTTCTCCTTCTTCTTCTTCATCATCATCATGAGCCTATTTAGGTCCACTGCAGGACGAAGGCCTCTCCGAACGATTTCCAATCCACCCTATCCTGAGCGAGTTGGTTCCACTTTATGCCCACAAACTTTATGCCCACAAACCGTTGAACGGTTGTGAGGGAGAGGGGAGGGGGAGGGAGGGGAGAGGGAGGGAAAGGGAGAGAGTGGAGGCGAGAGAGCAGAGAGATATCATTCGTTAACTAAAGAGATCGTTAACTAAATTAATCCGGAACTCGGCACGATCTACGATGAGCATCCCGAGCTTCGCCCACTCATCATCATTCACTCCGTGGATATGCTGTAATTTTTTTTCCTTGCCTGTGTGTTGCTTCTCCATCACAGCTTACGGCTACCTTGAAAGACGCCCCTGATCAGGAGAGTAATGATGCAACCCATCACGGTGAATATGCCGACCGCGGCATATTCACCGTGATGACGCCATCTAGTGTCCAGTCACCCAACCGCCATAATGCACACATCTCTATGGGACAGCGCCATCTAGGAAACAAGACGAGAAAGGGCGATGACGACCAGCGCCATCTAGTATATCGTCACCCAACTGCAGTTTGCATACATCTCTATGGGAGAGCGCCATCTATTGTATGCTACGGGAGACGCTACTCGCTACGGCAGATGGACATACCGGACGGGCCGCAGGTGATGCCATAAGGAGCTTCGCCCCTAAAACGGGTAAAGAAGTACAAACCTGGCGCTCGGTTTACGTGTACTTGTCTCGAAAGGTGGCCCCATGAGGATGTGGCAGGTCCCCTGGGCACACCTTACCCACCACGGCCTTGGTGAAATAGTTGAGCGTCCGCCTTGCTGCGGTAGGCAGGGAGGCATCCGCCACTGCCGCCGGGTACCTACCGGTAATATAGGGACAAGCGCGCTTCCGCCTATTTCTCGGCAGTTAGAAGGTACTGTACGCTTGGGAGGTCACGCACCCTTGTGGGAAATTGGCGGCATGGGTCCGCCCAAGGAGGATAAAAAAAATTGCAGCATATCCACGGAGTGAATGATCACGAGTGGGCGAAGCTCGGGAGGTTCATCGCAGATCGTGTCGAGTTCCGGATTAATTGAGTTAACACGCACGCTACGAATCCTCATGGTTCAACTATACGCACAAGTGAAATCTCCCACCGGCACTTCGTTGCAAGTCAAGACCAGTGCCTAAATATATATATATATATATATATATATATATATATATATATATATATATTATATATATATATATGGGTGGCCGGTCAACGGTTCTTCAACGCGAGCATTCGGTATTTCTCAAGAAACTGGCTAGGAGACGCTACCTGCGCCAACGTTGCCTCTCGCGGGTGAGGGCGCGTTCTACTTCTTTGCGAGCTGGTAGAGCGTTCATCTAAGAAAGAGCGTTTCCATAGTCAACGCGCCCCTTTCGCTCTCTCTCTATCACAAGACAGCACGCGCCGAGGGCAGGAGGCATGCGCTGAGGGCGAGCGGGTGCCTGGCGTCTTTCGTTGGTTTATTTCATCAATCAACGGCGTTTTGAACAAAATTTTTATTGTCTAATCACGCACACGAGAAATCTCACCAGGCACTACCTTGGAGGTAAACAATGGCTGCTAATGGGAATGAGAGACAGAAGAAGTCGGCTTTTAGCTAACACTTACACTTCTACTTCTACTAACGTTTCCTACTGGAACATGCCAATGGCTGCTAATGGGGAATGAGAGACAGAAGAATTCGGCTTTTAGTTAACGCGCACGCTGCGAATTTTTTATTGTTGAACAACGCACAGGAGAAATCTCCCACCGGCACCACCTTGGAGGTCAATATCTGGTACCAGCGTTAAGACTGGTTACACACTACTACGACGAGGGACGAACGGGTGCCGCTATAAGGAGCTTCGCCCCTAAAAAATGCTGGAGTGGCAACGCCTGCTGAACCTTGCCGCAACGGGTGAAGCCGGCGTTTGCCTCTGGTTCAGCCCTAAAAGCTCTCCAAAGCGTCAAGAAACCGGTATCAATTCAAGCGTTCTTGATCTGCTAATATATTTTATAGAGTACTTGTAAGATAAAAGCGTGTTGTTTTGGATTAATAAACTACCACTGACCGAGCATCAATGCCACGATGTGGCACACGTACTTTTGCGACGTTCAAATTTCAGCCAAAAACGAGTACCACAAACAGGCACATCAAGCATTGTCTGTGTAGCAAAGATGACCACATTAAAGGTGATAAGAATCGTGAGGAAAGCGCTTTTTCTTTTGTGCAATGCGGATGCTGTTAATCGATGCCTCTGGTAAGATGGCGGCCGCCGGCTTCACATTTAGGAAGAAATCTCCACTCCAGCATTTTTTTTTATCCTCCTTGGGTCCGCCCGACCTTAAATTAAGGTCACTTTTCTCTCGCGATAGGTCACTTTTTTGAAAAAGAATTGCATGCATTGTAGTTTCTATTAACAGTGGTTTCCTTCAACAAAACTTAGTATAAAAGCGAGGCCTTAAGAAAATCTAGTTCAGGCACAATAGCCAAACTGAGGCAGCGTATAGTGAGCCAACTCATCGAAGCTCGCATGCAGTAAATAGTGCTGTGAAAGTTAGAGTACATTCCTTGCGTGAGAAGGGCTAGGTGAGAGGAAAGCCGTGAAGTATATCTTCATCAACACATGCTCATATTCATGTGGTGTCATATACAGCTTCTATGCTAGTCCAGGGGAAGGACAGCGAACATGCCAGCTGCGGCCTTTCGGCGGAGGTAGTGCTGGTAGTGACGCACTGAGCCGCGTAAACGGCCAGTCCGCATTCCTAAAAGACAAACTTGCTTCGGTACACAAAATATATTGCCTCAACGAGCGATTAAGCCTAACTACAGTAAAAACAACTGTACCTGAAACGTGATCACTATAAGGCCGCAAATTGCCCAACAAGGTGCGGAAAACTTGCACTTGCGAAAAACATGAACGAGATAGAGCCATGCGGAACTGCCACCTAGTGCTGCGAACACGATAGGTTAAATACTGGGGGAATAGCTGTATGATATCATCAGTGGGAGCCCCTATTTAACGTCATTACGATGTGTGGAGTCCGCAGAAAGGTCAAGAATTGTGTACTGATATTTTTTTTCTTGATCATTATAGCTACTGCAGTGGATCACCTTTATTTAGCGAGATGTGCTCGCTATGTTCTGCGCAGAATTCCTGCCGTTTTTAATTCTGCAGCAAAGGTCGTAGGCTGTTGATGCGTGCCATTTTGAGTTCTCTAGAAAAGCAGGCAACTAATTCTTCGAAGTAGTTGCCGGCTGACGATGTTTTTCCTTGCCTGTGTGTTGCTTCTCCATCATCGCTTACGGCTGCCGTAAAAGACGCCCCTGACCAGGAGAGTAATGATGCAACCCAAACTTCCCACTACGGTAACCTATATCCAGTCCCCAGCAGAGGGAAGACTTCTTGGGCGCAGTTCTGCGAACGCTCTTCGGTTGCTGACTATCATTACAGAATGCTGTCCTCTTTTGCCGATCACCTATTACTTACCTTCGTGAAAATATGAATAATCGTTTATCTTCAGTACGTGTTGCCTGATGAGTAGCAACGGAAGTTGCGTGACTCACTTCTCCACAGTGGATTTTGTTCCCATGGGAATGTACTTCGCCGCCAAAGCAGTGCTATAACACAAGTGCATGGAAAGAAAACAAAACGAAGAAAAAAAAGAAACCAAAGTACTCTCGTGGGCCTCCGTCATGGCTGGCTCTTCATTGCAGAGTACAATTATCTTCTCGTAACCTTCTTGAATTTGATTCTTTTTATGTCGCAGTGGCGACATTATCTGATTCGATTAACACTATTTCTGAGACACCGACCACAAGTACAGCAGCAACAATGAGGACTGATTGAAAGGAGGCTAGTACACGTATGGATATCCTTACCCGATGAAGCCAGCAACAACGTCGATATTTTGTAATGAATGTGGGAATTCAGACGTGATGGAGAAGACCGGCTCGTTTGACAAATCAGGCTACGTTTATTAACCCTTGCAGCCTTCACAACTTTTATCGACCTAGAGGTCGCGCTGACGTGGCTTTTGCCGCTAAAAGTGCGTGACGTTCAATTGCTGGATGATACAAGCCAAAGATAACAGGAAAGGCGCTACTTTTTTTTTCACCACAGCCTAATTCATCTGCAGGTAAGCGCAGGTAAGCGCGCCAGCAGTCCGCAGCCGATTTGAGGAATGTTTGTGTCACAGATGCATTCAGAATGAAAAAAAGTAATTATTAGCGTAGGGTTTCACGGGTGTCATAGGATGGGTTTCCAAGCTAGTTGGTCAAGCATCGTTGGAAAGGTAACAGCGCGAACATAGGGAAGACGATAAAGAAACATAGACCTCACCACGGAGTACCATATGACCAGCGCTCCGTGGTGTGGTGTATGTTTTTTATCGTCGTCCCTGTGTTCGCGCTATTTCCTTTTCACGGTTTTATTGGGGCCCCTCATTTCATTTATGGGAATTCGTTGCGACCTAGAAGAGGCCCTTTCTGCGGGAAGAGGTTGCTTACGCTGGGAAACGATGACGCGAAGTAAAATGCACAAAGAGGCTAACGACTGACCAACTTATGCAGCTTTGCATCCAAAAACTACGATATTACTATGAGAGACGTCTCAGTGGAGGAATTCCAAAAATTTTATCACCTTGGTTTCTTTAACGTGCGCGGACACCTCACACGCGAAAAGGCTACATAAATTATTGACTTTATCGCTGCCTATTAATGCTACATCCCACAAAAGAAGGTCGTGCCTAGGTAAATAGCGCTAATGACCAGCAACCTACGAATAACGAGGCAAGATGACGTCGTCAGTCAGGCATACTAACAATCAGATAACGTAGATAGGTCTAGCAAAAGGTCTCATTGCTCTTTGGCGTCTACCTTGGAGTGTAGGTCAAGTATAGCCTGGGGCACAGAACAATGCTGCAAAGCGTACTGCAGCAACAGGCAAGAAATGCTTGCCGTCACGTCCTCACTTATTTCGCTAGCAGCAATGACTTAACAAAAACGAAAAGGGCAGCCTACTGTAGCCACTACAAGGGCTTGCCTGCTCGCGGAGCTTAGTGAGTTTCAACGAAAGGCCTTATTAAGATTCCTGTTCGGGAGAGTTCTTGCGCAACAGATGTGTTTGGATGCGTCCGAGTACGCGTATGAATCATCACCGGCGTAATGCGTCAGAACAAGCCACTCTGCGACAAAATATTTGCGAATGCTTCTGTGGCATTTGGACGCAGTGCTTGACGCACGATGGGAAAGGTGACTGGCGCATTTTGTTCTGAAGTGCATCTTGGCCAATTTCTTGGTAATACCTCGATTAAACTGCCTATAAATAGTCTGGGAGACAGCGTTACCCTTGTCTTTCCAGTAGTTCAGAAAGGTTTTTGTATGTCGATCCGTCGCTCTCTATCACGACTCTTTTTTTGTGCGTTTAAAGATCCAAAGAAGGCATTTTCAGCTTCACCACATTGCAGTGGTAAGTATAAACTTTAGTACAAGACAAGTGGTTCTTTTTTTTTGTATTTCTTGTGGTTTACGAGTAAGCGGTTCGCTTTCGTGATGAAGGAACCCATCTAGTCGATCTAACTGTATGTAGGCTAAAATCGGGGAATCGCGTCAATGCTTCCAGCATGTGGTCGAATTTTTTTGTGATTCTTGGTGAACGTCTTCCATTATTTGTTGAACCCGGAGGCTTCACGCAAGTCTTTTTCCCAATGCTTAGAATGTGATTGTTCTTTTCTGCTGCAGTTGACACATGTGTTTAAAACGCTGTGGCAGTGCACGTTGTGAACGATAGCGACATATTTACCATTTCATGGTTCAGGAGAACCTACAGTTCATTAAACGCATTAGAACAACGGTGTCACAAAGGGGGATCATAAATACACTAATAGCAAAAAACATTCACGCTTGTGCACCCAGGTAGGTCGCAACTGTCCATGTATCGTATCCTGAGTCCGCCTTTAAATAATGCAGCTTGTTCCAAATAATTAGGGATTAGTAGTATTATGCACGCATTGCAATGACACTCACACATAGATAAAATTTCTCATGCAACGAAAAAGTGTATTTAGTAAACACAACCCTTGAACATGCATCACGGTATGTTAAACAGCCTACAAAACGTTCATATACAGCCACTGAGAGAGTATGCGTATATTGTGCGGCGCCTCCCCAGAAGGCTCTGAGAGCAGCAATAGAGCGAAACTAAGATTATCAGTTCATTACATGTGAGGTAAATACCGACGCACACACTCTGCTACGTATTTGTTAAAGCTCTGTGAGCTTGAATATTCTGAAGATCGATGTAGAGGCCTGTGTGCTAGTTTCTCTGAAAATTCGTTTTAAAGGTCACATGCTACCAGAAAAGCAAAAGACAAGGATTTACACCTAAAGACTCCGGAAGGCGGCGTGATGGTCTTAAGACTACCACAGTTTTGAGCAGTATTCAGACGCACGGATCTTTTCTGCTACTTTTCTCGGGAGACAGTGGAAACGTTCAATAATTTGCGTAATTCTAATCCATAAAACGTCAGTCGATGTTTAGATGTTCCCTTTTCTCCGTAGTGATGCGCTCTAAATATTGGTACGAGTATCTACTTGTCCACCTTTATCTTCAGAAACAGTGTTGTTTCTGTACTACTTTTCTGATGTTGAAATCCAAACTAGAAGAGAAGCTCAGGGGAAGATGGATGCTTGAATCGATGAACAAATCGCAAAATACGATTTAGAACAGGGAATGTCGCAGAAGCCAACGTTTGGACAAGCGGACTTGTCTTCGTCAGGGCGGCAGCTGCATTCTCCAGCGTTCGTTTATGTACGTCTTCGCACACTCTCCCCCGTCCTCAGAAAGAGAGGAGAAGGAGAGCAGCACGTGCGAACAATAACAAAAAAAAAATAGGGCGGGGAGGGGGGGGGGTTAGGGTGCAAGGGTAGTTGGGTGACAGGTGTTAGCGTGACTAATATAAATGGCAAGAGGGAAGGCTTCCAATGTTGGTTTTCTGATGTTGGTCATTTATCTGGTATCCTCATGTACCTTTCAAAGTTACACTTTGTGCTGGTCTTATGCATCTTATAGTTGTGCCACAGCACCCTCCCTGTAATGACGCAAGTATGGGGCTGACAGAGAGAGAGAACAAATCTTTATTATAAAATATAGAAAAGAAATTGTTGCCCCTGAAGGCGGGGCATCACAAATGGTCGGGGCCCCTATTTCAGGGCTCCGCTGGCCCATGCCATCATCTCGGCCCTTTGGACCAGCCAGAGCTGATCCTCAAAGACCGAGCTGGACGGCAGTGCCTCCCATTGTTGCTCTGTGTTTTTCATGTTGTGGTGTTCTTCATTGTGTAGTGTACACTCCCACGTAATGTGAAACAGAGTTGGTGTGGACCCGCACCACGGGCATATATCTCTGTATGCTGTGGGGTAGACCTTGTACCAGTCTTTCAGTAGGCAGGACAGTTTCCTGGTTCTTCGATGTGCTTGGACTTGTTCGCCGAGGCCGATCCTCTGGACAAGTGCTCTGCCGGTTGGTGTTTGCAGCAGGCGGTTGACTTGGGTAGTAAGTTGTGCTTCAGCCAGCTCTTCAAATGTGTTGTGGAGGCCAAGAGCTAATAGCTTCTCTGTTGAAGTACTTTGTGGTAGTCGCAGGGCTGCTTTATACGCCATGCTTATTATTTGGTCCGCCTTTTCTTTCTCATCTCTACTCATGTTGTGATACGGTAGTGAGTATGTTAGTCTGCTGATGACTAGGCTTTTTACTAAACGAAGCGCGTCTTGCTCTTTCATTCCTGTTCGATTGTTCGTAATGCGGACTATCATGCGAACAATTTTGTTGAGCTGTTCTCTTAATCATGCTTAGTGTATGGAGGCATCGCTGATTGGATTGTAGCCACATCCCTAGGATTCGAACAGTTGTTTTCTCTGGAATTATATTGCCATCTAGTTTGACCTCAAGTCGAAGGCTCGGGTCTGTGCTTTGTTTTTCACTTTTGGAAAATCGAATAATTTCTTATTTTTCTGCGGAGCACTGAAGTCCTTTTTCCCTTGTGTACTCTTCTATTACTTTAGCTGCTAGTTGGAGCCTCTCTTCTTTTTCTGCCAGGTTACCCTTGGTTGTCCACATTGTTATGTCATCCGCATACAAAGAGTGTCCGATGTCTGGAATTTCTTCGAGTTTCTTGGCTAGGCCAAGCATGGCTATGTTGAAAAGTGTTGGCGAGATCACAGCTCCTTGTGGCGTGCCTTTGCTCGGAGGGTGGAAGATTTTGGATTCGTCTTCTCCTGGTTTGATTACTGCAGTTCTTTTACTAAGAAAGCTTTGGATATAACGGTACGTCCTTTGACCGCAGTTCGTCTCTGCCAGCCCATCTAGTATGCCTTTATGACTGACGTTGTCAAAGGCTCCTTTTAAATCGATGGCCATGACAATGTGTTCTCCTGCTTTGGGAACATTGGTCAATACTTCCTCTTTTAAAAGTAGAAGGATGTCTTGTATCGAGAGATTTGGGTGGAAGCCAAACATGGTGTTTGGCATCAAGTTGTTTTCTTCAAGATGCCGTTGTAGTCTAGTGTTTTATTAATCTCTCAAACACCTTTCCTAGGCACGATGTAAGAGAGATGGGCCTGAGGTTTTCTATAGCCATTTTCTTCCCTGGTTTTGGTATCATGGTTATGACAGGGTAAAAAGAATTACTTGTAAAAATAATCTGCTTATTTGCCTACCAGCAATGCCACGTACTTCGAATACTTCACGTGAAAACAAACCACTATATTTTGCGCCATTTTTCGTTTAGAATGCAAACCCATGCACACATGTACGCATGTGCATCCGTAGTCAGATTACTGCTCGACGAACATTTAAGGATCATGTTTGGGATAAGATCATAATTGATGAGCACACAAAAAATAACTCCCACTTGCATGTCGTGGTTTGTTCTTCTGCGTACCAGTAAGGTCATTTTGCACCAATGTGTTTACTTATTAAGCCCTCATTTGGCACAAATCAGATTCCCCCTAAAGCGGCCAGCTTGACCTTGTATGCTATATTGTGCGTTGCTGTTGCATTCATTCCTTTGCCCTTGTAGCAAAACTGAACTTTTTGCCACATTGGCCACCAACACACAGCCAGTGTAGGTGGTGTTCGGGTGCTTGCTAGATCGCTAATAACACCTGATATTAGCAATACTATCTTTACATTATTATTATTATTATTATTATTATTATTATTTATTTAGTTGCTGATGCTGACATTCCCATTCTCGAATGCGCTACGAGAACGAAGGTGACATCTATCGCTTCCCGCCCCACCAACACTTGATATGTCATCTGCGAGAATTGTCAGCGCGCTCACAGCTTTAGTCATCCAGTGATGAGGACGTGGCTTGACGTCAGAGAAGCGTGATTGCGCCACACTACGCAGGGGGAGGGGGGGGGGCAGCAGGGTGCGGGATTTTCGCCCTGACCGGTACATTTCATTTTCAGAACCATAGGTGTCAGTCGCATAAACTCCCTGTAGGAGATTTACGTCAATCAGACCATTCGTTGGATCAAACATGACGTTGTCCTTTCATTGCCGTAACATCCGTGGCGTATTTGCGGCATTCTCGTTACTGGTGAGTACTGCAACGACGCCAGAACCATTGCTTTTTGAGACGAGAAAGAACTTGTGCATATTAATGGCAATTCGAGTAGCTATTACACTCCCTGGGTGAAAAGCAATGGTGAAGCTGCCTATGCCATATCGCTTATGCTTTAAAGCCAATAGTTACTAAACGATCCACGTTATCGGGAGATTTGTGCAGCCACTACGAGCTTCATGTATTGCCTGCAGTAACGTTCGAGCACACACCACAAATCTATCAAGCAGTGAAACAATCGCCGGCGTTATGTTGTGCCTCTTGGAGGCAGCGTTTGTTCGCGCATTGCTGTACGGCTTCATCAGCCCTCAACTCCCCTCCTACGGCCGTACGTACAATTGTACACATCAGCTTTACAGCTGCGTCACGCGTCAGGTGTTACTATAAGCAACTTGAACCGCAACTTGTACATTTCGACGTGCTTCCTTAGTGAGCAAATATGGATAATTTAACCTGACTTTGACGCATATTACCGGATGCAGATGTTTTCCTTGAATGCACAATCGTGTTGAACGGGTCATCGACCGGCCAATTTTCGAGGTCCGTGATGTAAGTGCAGTTTTTTGCGTGTGCAGGGTGAATACAGCCTATAAAACATTGCCTGTGTACTTCGGGGCTTAGCCCGCATGTTTTCGCAGAAAAAATGCAACATTGGTATCTTTCTAATGTGTACATATTTAATTATATATAGGTAGGATTTGTTACAGAAGGTGCGCAACAACAAACTCTCTATTCACACTTTGGAAAGAATATGTGGAGCGCCTCGGAATGCAAGCATGTTAGTTTGGCTCCGTCTATTGTAATTCGCGCCCTAAAGACGCTCAGTCGGAGGCTCACGGCACGCACTGATGGCATTTATAGCATCGCCACTCTCAAAACCAACTAATGATGTGCAGCTGCAGCAGATAATAGGCCGCACTATAGCTGACAGCTTGAGAATAAAGCGTGCCCTGCGAAATCAGCAAATTAAATGGGCAACTTAGAACAATAATTTTCCTAACTTTTCGGGAAAAGCGTACACGGAGTTAGCAAACAGCTAGGTTATTCGGAGAAATGGGGGGGGGGGGGGGGGGGGGGGGGGGGAGTCTTTGCCTCACAGTGGGCGTATACGGGCTGGTGATGGTGGTGTAGGTGATCATGACTAGGGTGGTTGTGTAGATCATAATGGCTGAGAGCTTTACAACATTAGCCACTCCGATCCAACGTTGATTAGGATTAGATAGAACTGAGTCGGATTCGCACAATATTGCCCCGTGCTAGTCTACTATAGATATTGCTACCTGTCAGTTGGCAACCATTATTAGCACTCGATGGATTTGTGGGGTTTAACGTCCCAAAACCAGCTATGATTATGAGAGACGCCGTAGTGGAGGTCCACGGAAATTTCGACCACACGGGGTGTTCTAATGTGCACTGACATCGCACAGCACACTGGCCTCAACATTTCGCCTCCGTCGAAATGCAGCCGCCGCGGCCGGGATTCGATCCCGCGACCCTTCGGATCAGCAGCCAAGTGCGATAACCGCTAGGCAGCCGTGGCGGGGCATTATTAGAACTCGTCAAGAATATCGTTAGCGGTATTTATCCAACACCGCTCAGCTCTTTCTAAGGGAGAGGCATCGTTAGGGAAGAGTCAGCCTCCCCTAGTTCACATTAGCAAGAACTAACAAACACAAGCTTATATAAGGTACCGGTAACCTAATATGTTCTACCAGTTATTGAAAATTAAG
>CM023490.1:31196413-31356856 GCA_013339685.2 Hyalomma asiaticum | reverse complement strand
GTTAATTGTGGCATTGTAATTGTGGAGAAAGTAGAAAGGAATTAAAGTGGACGAAAAGACAAACCTGCCCTCGGTGGGACCCGAACCCACGACCTTCGGATGTCGCGTCCGATGCTCTACCAAGTGAGCTACAAGGGCGGTCGTCCCGCCGTCCACTTTATTGTGTATTTATGTAGGTATTATCCTGGGAGTGTTAGGCAGCGCCACTCGAGGCCAAGGCGGCGTGTGTAGAACACACTTTCTTGCCAGGAGGCGTCACGTGGAACGTGAACTTAGACGAGATGGCTGCTGCCCAATAAGCCCTCGCATGCTACCTAAGGCACCAAGTCTGCCGCAACGAGGCCCAAGCTATGAAATAACGAAAGGGAAGGGGTCAAGGGCTCGTTCTTTATTTGTTAGAAACAACTTAATGAGCAAACAGACAATGAAGCCTAGGAAAACATAGGGGAAGTTAATTGTGGCATTGTAATTGTGGAGAATGTAGAAAGGAATTAAAGTGGAAGAAAAGACAAACCTGCCCTCGGTGGGACCCGAACCCACGACCTTCGGATGTCGCGTCCGATGCTCTACCAAGTGAGCTACAAGGGCGGTCGTCCTCCCGTCCACTTTATTGTGTATTTATGTAGGTATTATCCTGGGAGTGTTAGGCAGCGCCACTCGAGGCCAAGGCGGCGTGTGTAGAACACACTTTCTTGCCAGGAGGCGTCACGTGACGCCTCCTTCTTGCCAGGAGGCGTCACACGCCGCCTTGGCCTCAGGAGGCGTCACGTGACGCCTCCTGGCAAGAAAGTGTGTTCTACACACGCCTCCTTGGCCTCGAGTGGCGCTGCCTAACACTCCCAGGATAATACCTACATAAATACACAATAAAGTGGACGGGGGGACGACCGCCCTTGTAGCTCACTTGGTAGAGCATCGGACGCGACATCCGAAGGTCGTGGGTTCGGGTCCCACCGAGGGCAGGTTTGTCTTTTCGTCCACTTTAATTCCTTTCTACTTTCTCCACAATTACAATGCCACAATTAACTTCCCCTATATTTTCCTAGGCTTCATTGTCTGTTTGCTCATTAAGTTGTTTCTAATATATATATATATATATATATATATATATATATATATATATATATATATATATATATATTCTGGGCTCAGGGCCGCGGTATCCAAGCCACTGGTCAGCTGCGGCCCTCAGAGAAGACACGGACGCATCGACAACACAACATGTTATCCTTTACCCTTGAAGGCCAGCTCAGAACTGACCGCGCAGCCGAAACACAGCATTAGCCGGACACCCTGGGGCGATTCTTTCTCGTCTTTGCTGAGGCAAGTGAGGCCGTGCCCGGCGAACCCTATACTCCCCCACCCTTCGTCCGCGGCGTACAAAGGGGAACTACTCCTCCCGGACTAAGTGGATCAGTCCCTCCTCCGGGACTGATGATGGAACAACCGGAGGCACGACTTCAGGATGGGGCAGGTCCTCGATGTCTCCTATCGGGAGGAACTGTGGGCCCGAGCTACGAAGAAGAGCAACAGCCGCCTCGACCATGGCGGGCGTGGCCACAGTGTGGCGCGAGCGTCGTAGCACTGTAGATGAGAACCGCGAACCATGAAGGCGGCCACGTTGGTAGGGTTCACCACGAACGGCGCCCCACAGCTGGCGTGCTTCGTCGGACGTATCACGGTGTTCGGGTTCCTGTGAGCGACGATTGGAGAGCAAGGGGCCTCGAAAAAGTTCTGGAGTCATGTGGTCACGGTCGCCGTGTAGTGGGCGTGGTTGCAGCTCCCCCGGAAGGCTTGAGATCGAGGAGACCGGTCGCCCGGCTTGGTCGAGCACGGTCGAGGTCGCCAGAGTGCGGCGGCCGTTGGCAGTAGGCCCACGGTAGGGGTGCCAAAGGGATGGTCGTATAGTTGTCGGGGGCGTGGTGGCCCTAGCGGTAGTGTCGTGATGATGACTGTGCGACGCTGGTGGTCCCGCAAGCCGGCGGGGTGTGGGAAGGTGGTTGTAACTGTACATCTGCAAGCAGGGGAGTTCATCTGCGTCAGATATCTGGCATTGTAGTAAGAAAATACTCTAGTGGAAGGCTTCACATATGGTATCTTCACGAAAAGTGCCAGCATAAGGGGTTCACAAGAATATCGTGAGGTTTAGGAGTGGCACAAAACAGCGTTTGGTTCGGAGACCTGCAATGGTCCAAATAAGATGCCACTTCTGCAGTCTCTTCGTCTCTCAAGCAGTAAGACAAACTGCCTAACTTTCGCCTAATAACAAATGGGCCATACCATCTAGATGCTAAGAACGCTAGAAAACCTCAGCAGTGTTGCTCAAGGGATGGGCACGGCATAGTACTGCGTAGCCACACTGGTACTGAACGTTACAACAATTTGGGTTATATTGACGTGTTTGTTCGAGCGTCGCATTACCTAATTGCTCCCGGGCAGCCGCGACAGCTATGGTGTGACGCATTTGCTGCGCCTGAGCAAAAGTACGATGATTCCAAGGTGAATGCCGTGGTGCGAGCGTACGGCGTAATGGGATGGACTAAGAGTTCCCTGCGGAAGTTCATGTATGAAGATGTATTATCAGTAGATCTATTTACAGTGGCACGTGTGGCAAGCGTCATTTCGTAAAGGTTTACGTCCGATTCCGTATGGTCCGTCGTGTACGCCGTGAGCATTGACGTCAGGTTGCGGCTTACGCGTTCGGTTACGTTAGCCTGCGGGTGGTATCGCGGTGTCTTTTAGAGGCGAAGCTTCTAATTTCTGCAGCCAGTGTAGCGAGCATGGCTAAGCGTCCGTGGGGGTGATGATGATGATAATTGTGGTTCGGTTAAGGAACGGACGCTTCTTCTGCAGCCCATATCGGGACACGGCTAAGGCTGTGTTCCAATTCTGGACAGCATCGTAGACAGCCTACCTTGGCAGCTTCAAAGACAGCTCCGCGTCCTTGTCGTCCGAGTAATGGAACGCGCCCGGATGACGTTTGCGCGACGAGGCGTCATCTTGCGTCGACAAAAGAAAGCTAAAAAAACGCTCACAATTTTCGTTAATTTTGCTTATTTCGTGCTCCAATCTACGAAAAACTCAATAAAGCTTACATAAATTGCGTAAGAAAGCGCCTATTTGCGAGCAGACGACCGCTCAGGCGACGTTCGTGGATCTTCAAGCAATCCTCGCAGCCGCCATCTTGTTTGGACAGCAAAGTAGCCTGCATCGTTTTTGTCTTCGTATGCCGTCTTCGCGAAGCTGTCTATTTTGCCGTCTACGTGAGAAATGGAATGGGATTTAAGATGGCCGCTGTTACGTAGCCGTCTATTTAGCCGTCTAGCGTGAGTATTGGAACACACCCTAAGAGTCCGTGGGCGTGGGGGTAATTGAGTGAAAGAGAGAGGAGAGGAAAGCCGTAGTGGAGGGCTCCGGAAATTTTGACCACCTGGGGCAGAGTGTACTAGAAAAAGGTTTTAGGGGCGAAGCTCCTCTTAGTCTAACCTTGTCACGCGTCAGGCGTCAGGCGTCAGTGGTCAGGCGTAACCCGCGTGCCGGGAGCACGGGCCGGGAGGCACCCGCTCGCCCTCGGCGCGTGCCTCCAGGCGCGTGCCTCTCTCTGTCTCTCTCCCGGCGCGTGCCTCTGCTGTCTTGTGAGAGAGAGAGAGAGACATAGAGAGCGCGAAAGGCGCGCGTTGGCTATGGAAACGCTCTTTCTTAGAGGAACGCTCTACCAGCTCGCAAAGAAGGAGAACGCGACCTCACCCGCGAGAGACAACGTTGGCGCAGGCAGCGTCTCTTAGCGAGTTCTCTCTATCTCTTTCACTCCCTTTCCCCCCACCCCCACGGACGCTTAGCCGTGGTCCCTACACGGGCTGCACAAATTAGCGTCCTTTTCTAACCGAACCACAATCAATCAATCAATCAATCATGATTGAGGAATACCGACTGCTCACGTTGGAGAAGCGTTCACCGGCAACCCATATATAGGCACTGGATCTTGACTTGCAATGAAGTGCCGGTGGGAGATCTCACTTTTGCATAGTTGAACCATGAGGATTCGTAGCGTGCGCGTTAACTAAATTAATCCGGAATTCGGCACGATCTACGATGAACATCCTGAGCTTCGCCCACTCATCATCATTCACTCCGTGGATATGCTGTAATTTTTTTCTAGTGCACTCTACCTGGGGTTCTTTAACGTGCACTGACAACGCACAGTACACGGTCCTCTGGCATTTCCGCCTCCAACGAAAATGCGACCGCCGCGGCTGGGATCGAACCCGCGTGTTTTTGGGTGGCAGCCGAACACCGTAACCAATACACCACTGCAGCGGCCCCACCACGGCTGTGCATTTTCTATACTTGACAGGATGTACTCAATTGAAGAAAAGGAATAAGCGTCCCTAAACGTGACGCCATTTAAGCGGCGGTAATCGACGCGTAAACGTGCTGTGCCATCTTTCTTTGGGGCTAGAAGGATGGGAGAGGCCCAAGGGCGTTGGGACAGTCTCACCATGCCCATGTCAATCGTCTTCTTTAAAGGAGTACTAACACGATTTTGCGGTGGCCCAGAATATGCAGTTTTCATTTTCTAGCAATGTATTATTAACGCCCTCCGCACACGGAAGCCAGGAAACATTCACAAAATGTTTTAGTTTGGTTTTAAAATTTTCGTCGCCCAGCACTGCACGCCAGCCCCATTGCAATGGACACTAAGATGACGTATGAAGACATCCTCTTAAAAGTCGCCGAAATCGCTGTCAGAGTCAGGGGACGGCCCTGAAGTTGGCGTTCTTAGCGTGCCCACATGTAATTGACCACAGACGACAGAGTTGCGGCGACGCTATCACGAAGTGCTGTCCCTACGCGACTTAGACGTACGTCCGGCAGTGTTGACACGTCACTAGGAAACCGCCCCCTCGAAATCGAAACCGAAAGTGCGCTTTTAAGGGAGCCATATTAAAAATATATTCATTGCGTTGCGAGGCGCCGTGATACTCTTTCTGGGGTTCCCCACGGCAGTGCTTTCATTTAAAGCAACAATACGAGAATGTCAAAAATTCGTGTCGGTACTCCTTTAAGGCAACGTCCAGGAGCGCCCGCTGTGCACCTTCAGTGGCCGTAGGTTGCATCTCCATGGTTGCGTGTCTCCTGTATCAATGCGACGACGCAGGATAGGAGAGCAGCCCGGCCTCTATGTAAATGAGGCTGCGAATGGCTCCAGCGTGCCTGTCGTTTCTGCGCATCCTGAAATGGACTTGACCAGACTGTTTCGAGTAGCATGGCTGGTAGGCACAGTTGCACAAGAACGCGGCCAATTAATGAGTGCTAGGCACAGGCAGCGACGCTGGAGCGAACCCCTGCAGATCACCCGTGCAATTAACTCGGAAGTAATCGTTTCCCAAGTCCAACACGATGCTATCTCGCGTGATAAAGTCGCGTCCCACTAGCGTAGCTACTTCCAATCCTGGGCGTTAAATAAAACGCCGTCTGCAAGTCAGAGGCTCGCAAAAGAGAGCCTGAGACGCACTGCAGCTCGCGCCATTATTAATGTTTTGTTAGCGGCTCTCAAACGCGCATTGCACTGTGCGAGTTGCACTTCACGCGTTTCTCACAAATGAAAGATGTCCCCATTGAGAGAGACGCTGCCACCCGTGTTCAAAAGCGTGGATACCTCCGTGCCTAAAATGTGTACCCGAACATATGGTAATGCGGACTTAGCGGAACTAGTGCCTTCGGTTCGGCCAACAGATAAAAGGTCAGTTTGCTCACCCTGGGTAGATTCGGCCATGTGAGGTGTAGGGTAGCTCGCGCTTGTTACCACCGTCGGCTGTAGGCGTTTCCCACGGCGGAAACAGAGTCAGTCCAGGGTGCGTTTTGACACTCATTCCGGAAGTGTCCATCTGACTACATCTGTAAAATGAGCCCGCCGTGCATTTGTACCCTCTCAGTGCCTGCGGCCTATAAGCAACATGAGGAGGACCTCCGGCGTTTAGCGGATTTCGTTGCCGGTCTGAGGGAGTGGACCAGGCTGGTGGCGGCGAATGGTCATGCAGCGCAAAACGTGGAAGTGCACGGACACCAGCTGCCGAGGAGAGCTCCCTCCAAAAGGTCCTAGAGAACAGAGCTCTCTGTCCGAGCCTTTCACGAAAATTCGTGGCTGGGGACAGTACGATGGTACTGGTCCACAGTTTGTCTCCCTTCAGGCAAAGTCTGGGTTGAGGACGAAGTCGGCATGTGGTGGTGGAGCGTAATGCTGTTCCCACGATAGCGTTTCCGCTATTTCCCGAACGAAGCCTGCACGGTTCTCAAGGGAGGAAAATGAGCGCCCACATTAGTGTGGCCTGCAACGTAGATGACAGCGCCTTATGACATGGGACACCTCAACAGCTTCAGTGGCTCTGGGATAAGAGCTCCTGCATCACTGGAACACACTCTCGCAGACCCTTGCCTAGGTGTTGCGTTCGAGCGTCCGACTCGATAGTCGTAGTCTACCGGCAGAAACTCCAACGGGAACGCCACAACGAATTAGCCTCAGGAGAGAAACGCAGGCTGCAGGCGCAGCAACTCTGCCGCGGTACCTCGCAGTGAAACAGGCAAGACGCCTGTCGAGCAGTTCTGGCTCCGTGACAACCGAAGCCGTCCTGTAATTACCCATGTCATCCGAAAAATCGGTTACCTATTTACCGGCGTATGGCCGCTAAACGTTGGAACGTCCAACGTCATCTTCAAGGCCACGGGTAGCGAGCGCTCGCTACTCCTGTGCGTGGTGCCTGCCATGTCTTCCAGCTATAGTACACTATACTTCCAGCCAAGCCGTCAGCGTCTGGCACAACGCGGCAATCTGGCGCAAAGGTGACAAGGCCATCTCATGGGACCATAGGGGGTCACTGGTTGTGCGGACCGAGGCCCCTGCTTCTGGCTGCTCATTTTTCCCAGACGCTGCTTGCGTGTCGAATAACGGGTCGCCATGGAGAAAGACAGAAAAAAAAACACAGAGAAAAAACGAACTAAACTGTTGTGTGTATGGGAACCGCGACGTACTCACGAAGACAAAACGTCAAACAAGACCCTAAAACGCAACGTAACCACTAATACCCCTGTCACACGGCGCATGTAAACGTCATTCGCACCAAACGACATTTACAACTAATGTCATTGTTTTCGCGTTCCCCGTCGACACGGTCATACAAAACGACATTCGCCAGTGATGTCGATGTTTACCCACCGGATACTACAGGATGACAAAATGTTACAAATTGTGCCTTTTATTTGCATATTTTCTCTTTTTTGTTAGAAACACAGTGGTAAACATCATCCGACTATGTGAAAATATATCGCAATAGGATACGGCAGCATGAAGAGGGAAGAAATCCGCACAAGTATCCAAAGCAAGACTAGCCCAAAGCCGCTTCGATTTCTTCCGTAACCGGCGATATCGTGAAACGTGCCTGCGTTCCTGTGGCGGTGATTGACGACGATCAGAGCAAACGAACATTAATAGCCCTCCAGGTATTCACTACAAAGCGCCGAAATCGACTGAAGCGGCCCAAGCAACAAAAGCATGTTTGTAAACATGGCCGAAGCTAGGAAGCGTCCGAGTAAACTTGGAGTCTGGGAACAAGAATATAGCTGCACAAATTACATCAAATATCGTACTGTATGTCAGAAAGTTATCAAAGGGCCACAAGAGAAAGTAACAAGAACCGTAACGTTGTGTACATTTTCCTTTCCTTACCAATTTTGCATCTTATTTCGAAGCCCCTGTCGTCGAGAGTACGCATGTAGCGACTGAATGAGTTCGGCGAACTCATTCAGTGGGTGAATGCCATTAGGTGTGCATGTCATTTGCTATGCCCGTGTAGCAGCAACAAAAATGACATTAATACATAGTAACATTCACTGCAAATTCCATTATACGTGCCGTGTGACAGGGGTATAACAAATAAAAACGGGACAAAGAACGGTCGAGCAAGGAAAAAGAACAGTCTGCCACGAAAGAATCCCGGTCTTCTCCGCCGACGGCCACCAGCGGGCCCCACCACCGAGCCACTGGCCAGCTGACGTCCTCAGAGGAGATACGGAGGCATAGACAACAAAACATACCTACCTTTAATCTGGAACGCCAGTTCAGGACTGAAGCCCGCCCGAAGTACAGCGCGAGCCACGTGCTCCGTGGCCATTCTTTCTCGTCTTTGCTGCGGCAAGTGAGGTCGCGCCCAGCGCTCCTTATGACATTTTGAAAGCCTTGATCCTACTCGTAACAGTTCGCTGAACGCCAAAGAAATACACTCGTAAAAGGCAACTTCCTCGTTCACTGCTTCGCACGACACCATGCATGAATAGTGCATGATTTCCAGACTGCGTGGCATCTGCAGGAATGTTTTTTTTTGCTTCTATGGCGTTGCGTGGCGTAAGCTCACTCAGACATATCTATCATGCACGCAGTTGTTCCGCCCACCAAACTTAGTTTAAACCGCTCCTCTTTTAGACAAGTGCCGAGCCTGAGCCTTTCTAAGGCGATGTGTCTGAGAGGGCGAATGTATACCCGCCACCTTTATCAATCTTTAATGACGTGAAGAACGGATAATTATCCGACGTTTACCGTTCATGAGCACACGACGACGGCAGCGGAAGCAGCAAGGCAGCCAGCAAGTGCTAGAAAGTTGAGTTAGGCATGCCGAAGCAAGTTATGTTGTGAGAGCCAATTTAAGCCTAGGCAAACGGAGAAATGCCTTAGAAGTAAAGTTAAGCCTGAAGGAGCCTATAGAGCCAAGTTAAAACTCCCGAAGCCATGAGATTGAAGTTAAGCCAAGAGAAGCCACAAAAGTCAAGTTTAGCCTAGAAAAGCCGAGGTATGTCTGTCACCGATCCCGAGCAATGAGGCGCGGGAGGCAAACGCCGCGAAAGGTTCCAAGAAGCTATGGGTACGTGAAGCTTGGACAGACAGACAGACAGGCAGGCAACTTTAATTAATCCTGAGGAGCTACGTAAGGACTACCTAGCGGGAGGCCGTCGTAACCGCTGGCCTCACCCACGTGGAGGAAAGAACGCCATGACACTCCGCCCTTTCGTGGGCCCTCTGATAGCCTGGGCTTGCTTTCGGAGCACCGTGCTTGTGCTGGCCTCCTCCCATTCAGCTTCGCTAGAGTGGGCGAAGCTCCGGAGGTTCATCGTAGATCGTGCCAAGTTCCGGATTAATTTAGTTAACGCGCACGCTACGAATCTTTATGGTTCAACAATGCACAAGTGAAATCTCCCACCGGCACTTCATTGCAAGTCAAGATCCAGTGCCTATATATATATATGGGTGGCCGGTGAACGGTTCTCCAACGCGAGCAGTCGGTATTTCTCAATCAAGAAACTCGCTAGGAGACGCTGCCTGCGCCACGTTGTCTCTCGCGGGTGAGGGCGCGTTCTCCTTCTTTGCGAGCTGGTAGAGCGTTCATCTAAGAAAGAGCGTTTCCATAGTCAACGCGCGCCTTTCGCTCTCTCTCTCTCTCTCTCTCTGTCTCTCTCTCTCTCACAAGACAGCAGATGGAAGAGTGAGAGAGAGAGAGAGAGAGGCACGCTCCGGGAGGCAAGCGCAGAGGGCGAGCGCGTGCCTCCCGGCAGGCCGGTTACGCCTGACGCCTGACGCAGCACGGTCCGCCGCGGTGGTGTAGTGGTTACGGTACTCGGCTGCCACCCAAAAAACGCGGGTTCGATCCCGGCCGCGGCGGTCGCATTTTCGATGGAGGCGAAAATGCCAGAGGCCCATGTACTGTGCGTTGTCAGTGCACGTTAAAGAACCCCAGGTGGTCAAAATTTCCGGAGCCCTCCACTACGGCCTTTCTCTCCTCTCTATCTCTTTCACTCCCTTTCCCCCACCCCCACGGACGCTTAGCCGTGCTCCCTACATGGGCTGCAGAAATTAGCGTCCTTTCCTAACCAAGCCACAATCAATCACCCCCCCCCCCCCCTGACGCAGGACAAGGTTAGACTAAGAGGAGCTTGGCCCCTAAAAGTTCTGGAGTGGAGATTTTGTGGTAAAGGTGAAGCCGGCGGCCATCATACTCAGGCCATTGATTAACAGCATCCAAATAGCACAAAGTTAAAAGCGTTTACCTCACGCTTCTTAGCCCCTTTAAAGCGGTCAGCTTTGCTAGACAGGTGCTGCTTGATATGCCTCTTTGTGCTACGGGTGCTAGGGGAAAAATTGACCATCGCGGAAATTTGTGTGCAACATCATGACATTGAAGCATGATATATTGTATTTTATGATCAAAATAACGCGCTTTTACATTACAATTAGTCTAGAGTTTACTTTAGCAGATCAAGAACACTTGAAATGATACTGGTTTCTGGACACTCTGGCAAGCTTTTAGGGCTGAACCATAGGGAAACGCCGTCTTCACCCGTCGCGTTATGGTTCAGCGGACGCTGCCACTCCAACATCTTTTTTTTTAAACCTTCTTGGAATAGGGCGCCTGGATGAAAAATGGATAAGCGGAAAGGCGAAGAACGACGGATCGGCAACTTCTTCACTAGAACAAGGCTTCGGTAGTGAAGATGAAACATCTTTTATTCGTTTCTAACCTTTCGTTGATGCTTGTCGTCTCTTACTTCGCGGTAGCCAAGCGTGGAAGTATAAGCTCCACGTTTACTTTCTTCTGAAGATGTGCTGCTCGCTGGCAGCAACAGCACAGTTGGCACTCCAAACACTTCTAAATTTCTATATAACGGTTGACACGCGCATGCAAAGACATCGAGATAACACATTGCATAAACGTCATGCGACTTATCTATAAATCAGTATATTTCTACGTAGTCATGTTCGTTGTGGCCTCAGAACTATAAGTTGGGAATAACAGTGACGTCTATTATTTTTTGAAAAACGTTCAATCAGCGCCTGCCAAGTGTAGCTTCGCCCGGATACAATGCGACAAGATATTCTAAACTGAGAGGCACTTCTTGCTCCAACACCTTGTGTTGTTCGCATTGTCATCCGAATTGACTCCTGACACCACTTGGAGAGCTAAAGAGATCAAACGCCAGCTACTGTGCCTATGTTTACATGCAATGCTGTTTGCGACTGTGGAGAATGTATTGATTTTACGAATTTTATTTTTATAACATTTGCCGGTCCACGAAACTCCTTGCTTCTACAGTTACTATGATCTGGATGAAATGTTTCGCTAAACATTGACTGCACGTCCACAAAGAAATGAAAGTTTGAAAATGTTGATACGGACACATTAACTCCACTTCCACTCCATAAATGTTTCTTATTCAGCAAGAACAGTTGTAGCCGCCACCCTCGAATGCCTTTCAGGAATTTTTTTGGCTAGTGCTAACATATTCCAATGTAGTTTTTTTTTACCTGCCAAGTACAGTTTGGTAACTGTCTGTCATTAGCAATCAAGGATTTTATAGCTGTCTCAGGTAAACGTATTCTAAGCGAGCAAGTGTCTTGACATTTGTCCTTCTTTTGTGTGTTTATTTCTCTTTTCGCATGTACTGCCTCAATTTTTGATTGGTGCTGAATATCCTCCTTTTTTCTTCGTTCTCTTGCTTTTTAGCTGTCCAAAATCAGCTTCATTCATTGGAAATGGTTAAACGCAGAATTACTGAGGTGCATTCGGCATATCGGAAGCACTGCACCATCTCCAGTTGTGGTACCTTTGCCGGCAAGATCTCGCGCTGGTAAGCTCTAGACTGCCGGTTTGACACCCGGCAGCAGTGGCCAAATTTCTGTGGGGCTGAAATGCAGAGGCAGCAATGCACGTAGGCAGAGAAGCAAGTTATCTACTTGACTAATCCCAGGCAATCTAAGTTATACCGCAGCTTCTACTATGGCTCTCATTACATTCACATGGTGGTGTGGTTACCTGGTATTTCAAGTTGTATGGCTGCGTCGCCATGCTACCATCATCTGCCAGCATCATCTCGGGGTCTAGCTTAGGCACCAATGCGACGCCCCATAAGCCTGGGCCGGAACTAGAGTAGGGGCAAACGGGAAATTTCTCACGTAGTCTGTGGCATCGAATAGCCTCTGACACCTCAGGACCTCAGCTGGCCACCTGTTCTGAAGCCACGGCCCTGAATCGGCATACGGCACCCAACAGGGGGCGCTCCATATGGGTCAGGGCCACGGCCTTAGAGTTGCTAGTCGCAAGGAGCTCTCATAGATGGCACGGGCACGGAAAGCTGCAGAAAATTAATCAGAAACCCACTGTGCACAAGGACAAGCAGTGAAGATGTCGTGTTTTTTCGCTCAATGGAAGGATTTATTTTTTATGCGTTATGCTCACGGGAGCTATCACTACCTCACAAGTGTCGATGACTTCGGCGTGACCTCACAGCCCGTCTCCTGGAAACGGCGACACGAGGGAGGCGTGCGCCGGTAACACGTGCATGCTTCTGGGCGCATGCTCGGAAATTGAAGAACACAAGCGTTGTGGACATATCAAAGCGGTAGTATGGATTCTCTTCACTTTATACTTAGAAGGAAAGTAACAAAAAAGTCCAATGACAGAAATAGAAAAAAAAGTAAGGAAGGAAGGAAATGAACAAACGCTCATACAGTCAAGCAATGGATGCGTCTCGTACAAGTGATAAACGGCGGGAAAGCTTACGAATAGGCAAGATAAGGTGCGCACTTGACTCATACACGCCGCGCGTCTGGTGAAACATGTAGGCCGCGCAACACCCCCCTCCCCCTATACCCTCTAACGCCCCCTAGTTAGTCGTCGCAGCCCGTCCTCCGACCCTAAAGTTTCCCAACTAAACTGTACCACCGTTTTCCCTGTTTCTTTGCCCCGTAAGATTAGCGGACACGCATAACTTGTGGAACCAGGAACAACGCATTAATCTCCAGCATTCGTAATGAGCTTAGAAATATGAGGGGGGGGGGGGGGGGAGGTAAGCAACTTACGGCCACATAAAGGAAATTTTTATATAGCACAGACTGCCTTTTCTTCGCATTCATACGCATTACATTTAGCCTGGAATTTTCAGGGCACAAGGCGCAAGCGACGCGCTGCTATCAGTAGATCGCAGCAACCGCACGTCGATATTTTTGATACGCTTGCGCGTTTTTCGTAGCTGTATCATCGCCAACTGATAAACAGAGTTTCGACCGGAAAATGCTGCTGGGGGTCATGAAGGCACGTCAAGAACCGCGCAGGGCTGGGTTGCTACCACGGCAGTCGTCGTGCTCTAAGCCTAATTATTCAACATTTCATGAGAAACGGCACTGCTGCGTAGTTCGCAGAGCGACGGAGAAGTGAGGGTTCTCACCTTGTTGTTTTCTGCACGAAGCCACGCTGCACTATGGTGTGAATGTCGTCACGGTCCCACAGTGAAACACTCAAGACCAAAGTTTGCACCGCCGAACAAGGAACACGGAAGCCAGCGACACCCATTTGTAGGCGTTGGGCTCTTTCTACTGCTTTGTGGCTTTGCCACTTTTTCGGTGTTGGCGCCACATCGACGAGTTCGCAGAATATTTCCTCGGAAAAAGTTCGACTTCTGTTATCAGGAAATCACTTCGCATTTACCAAATTTAAATAAAAAGAATAAACAGGCACAAGGTTTACCTTATCTACCTGTTTTGTCTTTTTTTGCGCCCCCTGTGCGAAGGAGTGTCGGATAGCGAACCCTTGACGAGCAGGAATTCGTGCTGGCTATCGCTCAGTCTTATCTCTCTTATCATATTCCGTTTCTCTGACCGAACTATGTGCCTCCAACATAGGTTACCGCTTACTCGACGTGGTTTCTTGGGCTATGGTATGGTCACGCACTTCCGTCTACAACCACGCCTGCATAAAAATGAAATTTTGTACGTGAACAATTCCGCCTGTATGGACATGCTGCAGCGTCGATTATCTGAGGTAGTAAGGGCCCGTCTCTAGAAAGATAACGGCTATATTCGTAGCATATCGCCTCGCATTTGCGACTGTAAAAATTGTAAGCGTGGGGCCCGACATGTTCTTGAACATTCAACGTTCACGAAATATGTGCCCTTTGATTGTAAAAAGAACGTAATTCCCGCTCCGCTAGTTTTTTTCTTCTCTCTTTCGAAATGAGTTTGCCCTTAAGGCATAGTTCATGGTCTCGGTGCCTTACACTTCGCGCTATAAGACCGTGTTGTTTGTGAACAGAAGCACCTTGCAGTAGGGCAATGGAAGTTCTGCTTGGGAGACATGGGGCTGGGGTGGCCCTAACGCTGGCAGTAACCTCTACGTGGAGTTGCATTACCTACCACTGGGTGATATGTATACACATTGCTCTACTCCCGTGACGGATGCAGATTCATACAACCTGAAGTGGACATGCACAGGTCTGCACCCGGAACGATCTCGTCTACTACGGCAAGCCGCCCTCCGCTGCAGTGCTTCGTCCAGCTACAACATTTTGGATAGGCGATAACAGATTCCGCCAGACACCGCCACTTGAGCTTTGCTAAACTTCCATAGTGCTGTGTTGATAACCGCTTGAAAGGTATTGAGACAACATTCCATGAGCGTCATGAGACAGTCGTCTGAAAGCGATTATTATTCCACGTACCAGCGTTTGTTTGGTTTTAGCATTACCATTTCTGCATAAGAAATAGCTCAATGGTTGAAGTTGGACGTCAGCATTGAGGAAAGTTAAACGGTGTCAGATCTCGCGACTGCATGTTTGTCTGTGAAGTCTGGTTTAAACTGGCAATTGTCAGACCACAGGTTAACTTTTCAGCCAAACGGTGTCGAACAAGAAAACAATGGACAGGAATTCCGATTACGGGGCACTCTTAGATTGACGCCTTGTTCGCAAACCTCTTACGTGGGCACCTTCCTGCCGATGTGGACACCGAGAAGACCCCATCCTAAGGAAGGTTGCCCTTCCAGGGTAGGTAACTCTCCATTAGCTTGGCTTATTTCCACAACGCAGCGCCTGAAGAGCTTTCTTAGGCTGAGTCACATTACTCTTAGTTATTTACCATACTTGGAGATGACAGTCACTGAATGGTTTTGTGGAATAAATTGTGTTCTACTTGAACCACTTTAAATAAGAATTGGCTAGATAATTATGGATTATTGTACGTAGGATGACGTAGATCATGGAAAGAACGTACATAGGTGCTTCTAAAAGAGCTTCGAGAAATTTCACCTCGAACGGCAACCTACGCGCAGTACTTAGCAGTACTCAGTACTCACAGCACTCATTCGTAATATGCATAGATCGCTTATAGGAAGGTTTCTGCTCTATCTTTTCATCTTTGTCGAAATGCAGGTATGTCCAGGGGAAATTTTATTATCGCCCAAGAAAAAAGACACAGGCAAACACAAAGGAACTCAGGCTGTGACGCTGGTTGGTGCTAGTGCCCCGTCAACTGTCAAATTACTGTTCTTTCTCATTTAACAGGAACGTTTTGAGTGCTTCGTGAACTGACCCAACAGTGATCGACGTCCGTACTGCAGCTAAGAACTGCATCAAACCGCTCACAACGGAGATCTGCACTGTGTCATTGCGCGCCGCCGACCACCTATCCCCGCTAAAGCGGTGACGGTGCTGCCAGCTCTCTGTCTACCTCACTTCAATGTCGAGATTTTCGGATTAAGCAGTCAAGTGCCATAGCCGCTGGAGCATTGCGGATGGTTGCAGGGCGTTTGCCAACGCTGCACTGAAGAAGGCACTTCCACCCTTGACAACGATAGTCTACCTGTCGGGATGCTAGCTCTAGCTGCATTATGTCGTAGTCATCGCTTTCAGCGAACATCTCATCGTTTGAACTCTGAAGGTCTTCATGTCCTCGCCACCTTTGTTTTCCCTTGAATTAACCTTTACATCGCAAGAGCAGAATATAATTGCACTAAATCAAAACAGAAAAAAATTAATTGAATAAGGACATTTTACTCTAATCTTTGAACACGACGCTATTGTTGTCATTCTGACTAAGAAATCAACACTGACGTGATTCGGTACAGCAAGCTTTATTGCAAAATGTATTCTTTTATTTCACGTGTGAATGTCATACTTCAGGCGTCAAGCTCTGTTTTTTCTCACAATGAGGTTATTAGGACATTTTGAATGAAAGATCATAATTTGCGTCGACGTTTTCCCGCAGATCTCGTAGAACTTCTCCTCACAGCCGGAAAAAGATAGATCTCGTTCATATCCCTTTCGCACTGGAGTATCCCAGGTATGAATCTCGCAGTTACGCATATCTTTTAGGAAAAAGAAGCAGACATATTTTCAAAATAAGGGTGCAGAATACTCATAAAAAACATAAATATTTGCCTAAGCGCCCGTACACTTGCTGCTGCAATATATTTTATGCAGAAACATCGCACATGTTCGCCACAAGTCGAGGTTGAAGCATTTTTAGTAAAACCAGTTTGCCATGCTTACGAATTGGTGCTCCCAAGCAAGCTTCAAACAACGATTTTCAGTTGTCAAGGAACGCCACAAAATGAAAATCGAAGCTTGCACTAGTGGCACAAAGGTAGCGAAGCTCATGGGCACCCGGCTGATCTGGGTTTTTCTCCGGTACAGGCGCAATTGGTCGTGTCCAGAGGCTCCGGGAAACGCCTCGCGAAGCATTACAAGGCCCAGTAAAAGCTTGCCAAAGTTTCGCACCGTGCTCAGCGTATAGATGTTCGCGTCGAACCGGAGACTGTAGCAGACACGGCAAGCGTCACCTCTGCTTGACGCCGCCCGATCCCTTTGATGTATTATACAACGCATGCCTATTGAAATCGTTGACTTTTGTTAAGACCTACTTCCCCTTCTGGGCGAAGGCACTCAAAAAAATTACAGCTTATCCACAGAGTGAACGATGATGAGTGGGCGAAGCTCAGGATGTTCATCGTAGATCGTGCCGAGTTCCGGATTAATTTAGTTAACGTGCACGCTACAAATCCTCATGGTTCAA
Organism: Hyalomma asiaticum; assembly: GCA_013339685.2. Classification (NCBI taxonomy): domain Eukaryota; kingdom Metazoa; phylum Arthropoda; class Arachnida; order Ixodida; family Ixodidae; genus Hyalomma; species Hyalomma asiaticum. The sequence goes on along the minus strand of CM023490.1, from coordinate 31,339,971 downwards.
CTATGCACAAGTGAAATCTCCCACCGGCACTTCATTGCAAGTCAAGAGCCAGTGCATATTATATATATATATATATATATGGGTTGCCGGTGAATGCTTCTCCAACGCGAACAGTCGGTATTTCTCCATCAAGAAACTCGCTAGGAGACGCTGTTTGCGCCAACGTTGTCTCTCGCGGGTTAGGGCGCGTTCTCCTTCTTTGCGAGCTGGTAGAGCGTTCCTCTAAGAGCGTTTCCATAGCCAACGCGCGCCTTTCGCTCTCTCTCTGTCTCTCTCTCTCACACAAGACAGCAGAGGCACGCGCCGGGAGAGAGAGAGGGAGAGGCACGCGCCGGGAGGCACGCACCGAGGTCGAGCGCGTGCCTCCGGGCACGCGGGTTATGCATGACGCCTGACGCGGGACAAGGTTAGACTAAGAGGAGCTTCGCCCCTAAAAGAGCGCTTGGAGACCTAATCTTTGCAGAGAGAAAAAGAGAAGGTCGCCATCACCTTCGCGGGGCCCGACCCTTGGCTACGGCTAAGACAGCGTTGGCGCTGGCGGCGCCTTTGGCTTATGTGCGATTGGACTCTCGGTCGGAGTTGAGGATCGCGGACTCCCAGCCCCCATGGCCCGCGAATTGGCCCCTCTGGGGACCTTTGGAAGTGCCCAGAGTATGCGGCTGAATCCCGCCCTGTCAACGCAATCGGCCTAAAACCGCCGGATTCGGAAAAGTGCCCGTTTAGAGGAGGCGCTACGTTGTCACCTGGCTTTTGGTTAACATCTTGTGCATGAGCCGGAGGATATACTCTGAAGCTATGCACAAACGCGTATCCTGGCCGGCCGCTGTGCAGCAAAGAATCCAATGCATACTCCCTCTATTTCCTTCTGGTTGCACGTGCAACTCGTGCGCCAGCCAGCCGCAGTATCGCCAGTGTAGCAGTGAACTGACAGCGTATGCACAGGTGAACGTAGAGGCGCGTGTGCTTACGCCGCATATTGGGCATTGCATAGAAGTGCACGCCCACTCTTGATGATCAAAACTAATGACTGATATAATTGATTGATTTTTGGGGTTTTCAGTCCAAAGCCCTGATATGATTATGAGAGATGCAGCTGTGGAGGTCTCCGGAAATTTCAACCACCAGGGGTTCTTTAACGTGCCCTGACATCGCACAGCACACGGGCCTCTGGCATTTTCGCCTCCATGGAAATGCAGCCGCCGCGGCTGAAATACGATCCCACGACCTTGGTATTAGCTGCCGAATGCCAAAGCCACCAGACCTACGCAACGGGGCGGTGGCAGAACGAGATGTTGACGTCCTCAGCACTACTTGCTGACGCGAGAGAGCGCATGTTTAGTCAACTCTTAAACGCCTGAAAGCCGCGCACGACTAGACACGAGAATATTTTCTATGCAGAGCCACTAAAGCCTGATATACAGTAATGTAGATATTAGAATTTACGCCATCGATGTTTACGTATACAGGGTGTCCCACGTAACTTGAGCCAAGAATTTGAAAATGAAAGGCACTTCAGAGGAGAACTGAACCAAACGTATACTATTCGTACTGGTCTATAGATACTCAGGTTATTTTTTATTTCCCCCTAAAGTAATTAGTTAATTATTTTTAATTAGCTAACTCCTTAATTATGGACTGAAAACCCAAAATATGAACACTGAGCTGTAGAGCACCTTCATAAACCACCGACTGAATTGTTTCCTGTACGATATGTCTTACGGTGTTAATTTTTCCGCTTTCTAAAGAAAGCCCGCGAAATTTGAATATGAGCCACGTGACGGACCGCGAGCGCACTGCTATAGTGCTGGTCTCAAGCGTGCAACCGGTGAACAAGGTCGCCTGCGGCTGCCACGGGGAAGCGACATGATGCTTTGAAGGTGGTCGATGTTTGGGCGTCCGTCTTTGGTTCAATGACGGTGCACATTCACGCTGCTGGCCGAGCGCTGCCGAGATAAGCGTCCAAGACGGATAAATAAAGCAAGAAAATAGCTTTATTTTCTTGTTTTCTTGATCTTCTTGATCTTCTGTTTTCTTGATCTTCGTGAATCAGAATCAAACTGCTGTTTGTTTTTTTTCCTCGCAGTATTGAGCGCTTTACCACCGCGGCAGCGCTCGGCCAGCAGTGTGAATTTGCACCGTCATTGAACCAAAGACGGACGCCCAGACATCGACCACCTTCAAAGCATCATGTCGCTTCCCCGTGACAGCCGCAGGCGACCTTGTTCACCGGTTGCACGCTTGAGACCAGCACTATAGCAGTGCGCTCGCGGTCCGTCACGTGGCTCATTTTCAAATTTCGCGGGCTTTCTTTAGAATGCGGAAAAATTAACACCGTAAGACATATCGTACACGAAACAATTCAGTCGGTGGTTTATGAAGGTGCTCTACAGCTCAGTGTTCATATTTTGGGTTTTCAGCCCATAATTAAGGAGTTAGCTAATTAAAAATAATTAACTAATTACTTTAGGGAGAAATAAAAAATAACCTGAGTATCTATAGACCAGTACGAATAGTATACGTTTGGTTCAGTTCTCCTCTGAAGTGCCTTTCATTTTGAAATTCTTGGCTCAAGTTACGTGGGACACCCTGTATAACGAACAGGGAAACTGCATTTTCTGAACATTCAGAGCGAAGCACTGCTTTATATCTTATCAAATGATTTATTCCTTCGATTTAAAAAAAAATATGATTGTAGACCTGTGGATGTATTCTATAGAGGCACGACCTCTGATATTGTGTGCTGGTGGCGACACAGACTGCCTGAAAAATGATGGCGAAGTGAAACAGAGGCTTTGCGTTATTTGTTCAAATAACCAGCGAACTGCTTTCTAGCGGGTTACGTAATTAATAGTGCTGGGGTTCGTAATGCCCCGCATAGACGCAGTTTAAGAAAATTTCCTGTTCATTTAGTTGATGTAACGTAGCTCTGAAATAAGAGGCGTGGGAGAACAGGAAGACAAAACAAAGGCTTTCACTAACGTTGCATTACGCCGCCTCCCTTGTTTCTTCGTCTAAATTCAAGCCTCTTGCTTTAACGTACCGCTTACGCAGGCTGACTAGTTGTTGTAGCCTCAGCCATGAAAGTAATAATTTATTACATACTTTTGGAAAATGCTACCCCGATGTGGATATCTATTTATAGGTATTTACCAAGCAAATTAAAGAGTTTTGTCGTTCTTACGCGCTGTAATATTCAGCACTCGTAACGTGGTTTACGGATTCTATATCTTCAAGAATTCGGGAGCTCAAAATCGCGTGCTATTGTCCAAGCTGATAAACTGGAGAAAATAAAGTTTCTTGCGGAAAGAAGCCGAAATTCGGAATTTTTTGGGTTACATATATAGATGTAAAAATAAAATGAGAGGCGCGTTGCATAGACAGTGCTGCAAACAACACGTGAAATGATCAGGATGTGAATATCGTTCACTTCAGCTAAAGAAGTGTGATTCGGTTTAGCCGAGGAGGGTAGCCAGAGCGTGTGCACTGCGAATTCCGTGCAGTGTTAACAAAGGTTGAGGGTATGTGGTTTTCAAATTGAACGAGAAATCGCCTTTACTCAGCTTAGCCTGATTGACCGGGCCCGTAGAGCGGCTGCTGCAAGCGGAGCCCTGGACTGAGGGCCCCCCCACCGCAAGCCAAGAACCTCCGAATACCCGGAGCTTCTCCGCAGAAATTCTGATAATAAATGTTTTCACCACCTACTCTCTTAAAGTACGTTCGAGTTATAAAAATCTGGTAAAACCGAGGTTTGCCGACCCGAAAACGGAACGACCTAAGCATACGTTACCTCACAGATTTACGAGTTACTCTAAACAGCATTAAGAAGCATTCTACCCGTAGCGAAACAAACATGAGGATGTTGAAAAATGGTTCCATAAACGACTGTGCCTTAAAAAGGAACACATAATTTTAGTGCTTTTCATAGACAACGCGTTACATGTAAAAAATATGAACACTTCGCTTAACGAATAAAGTGCGCTTATCGGAACTGTAACCGAAAAAAAAAGGCAGATCTCACGTGCAGTGGGAATCAAGGAAATGCAAAGCGCGCATCAGGACCGTAAAATGGATTTGCATTGTTGTGTCGCTATACCGAGTTTGGTACATATGAAGTTAACGAAACGGCCGCAAGAGCACCAAGACTGTGGCATGTAAACCATGTCGCTCACACATGGATGTCATGATTCTAACGTTATGACTTGTCATTTACGCTTGTCATGCAGTCGTGTTGTGACATAAAAAGTTTGGTATACATCCCATTAACGAAACGCGCAGCATGTAGATCATGCCGCTCATGACATGCATGTCACGATTTTAATGTTATGACCTCTCATTTATGATCGTCATGCAGTCATGTTGAGCCAAACCAATTTTCGTATACATACCATTCACGAAACGGCCAGGATTGCACCAAGACCACGACATGTAAATCATGTCGCTGATGACATGCATGTCATGATTTTCATGTCATTACCTGTCATTTATGTTCGTCATGCAGTCATGTTGTGGCATGCCAATTTTCGTATACATCCCATTAACGAAACACGTGCCATGTAAATCATGTCGCTCATGACATGCATGTCATGCTTTTGATTATCAAAATCATGACATGCATATCACGGTTTTGATATTATGACCTATCATTTATGTTCGCCTAGCAGTCATGCTGTGGCATACCATTTATCGTATACATCCCACTAACGAAACGGCCAGTAGAGCACCAAGACCGTGGCACGTAAATCATGCCGCTCATGACATGCATCATGATATTTATGTTATGACCTAACATTTATGTTCTTCATGCAGTTATGTTGTGGCATGCCAATTTTCGTAAACATTCCATTAGCGAAACGCCCAGGAGAGCACAAAATTGTAGGCGGCTAGATAGATAGATAGATAGATAGATAGATAGATAGACAGATAGATAGATAGATAGATAGATAGATAGATAGATAGATAGATAGATAGATAGATAGATAGATAGATAGATAGATAGATAGATAGATAGATAGATAGATACGCTCAAAGTCGCTGAAGTTCGTTAAGAAGTGCTTCGCATTTAAAAAAGTTGCTACGCTGACGGCTGGTGTTAGCGACAATGCCTCAACTATAACGTACACGGCGATATGCTGATCACGGCTAATGAACCATTTGGCTATTTACACCCGAACTGCTTTGTTGAAGAAATAAGCACATTGTTACGTAAATAGGTCATGCCTGTGCCTATTCTATCGGAAGAACAAGTGATGCACGTGATTATGGCAACATATGACGCCCAGTAGGGATCCGGCGCGACTGCTGCCTAAGAGTGCCTAAGGATCTTTGCAGCACTGTTACGTTGTACGTTGATAGCTAGCAAATTATACGCCTTCGCCCATATTAGGGGTATTTGAGCGTGTCCGGTAAACCGTAATACGTAGAGCACTTTGAGTAAAACGGAATATCGAGTGTAAATAGCGCATGTGCAAACATGGCCAGCCACACGGAGTGTATGCCGTCCGCTTGGAATCTTTCGAGCGGTCGTCGCGCGCTCGGTAGCCTTCGAGTTGCTAACTGACAGTTGTATTTGCTTTAGCTTTATATCATGATGCTGCGAGAGCAAAGCATCCGTCAAAATTCCACACCGTTTCAGAGCGTGGCACTCGAAGTCTCGAGACTGCAGGCTTAGATAGTGGTTGCTAGAATCTCGCATGACGGAGACCGCGCGGTTCTGCTTGTTATGTCAATGACCCATAGCTGGCGCCACTTGACTGTGACAAAGAACTCTACACGTTTTCGTGTATCTGGTGCACCTCGGCGTATACTGGTGTCCAGGACACGCGATAATTCCCTAGTGAAATGTGTACTTACGGCCACTGCTGACGCCTGGCTGCGTCACGACGAAGACGCCACACTTCTGAGAGTAACTCCAACCCTTCAGCTGCTTTTTGAGTATATAATATGAAAATATGTGGAGATAGAAGATGACAGCGTCTGAAAATTATTTGCTCCTTCTCCTGTGTTGCGAAAGCCATTCATATTGTATCGAATGAGAGAAAATAACCACAGAGCAGGAGCGTTTTCTGCCTAGTTGATTTGTCTACAGAATGGCTTAATGAACAACCAACATGCCCATCTTTACCGCTTCTAGTTTGTCTTACCTGATTGTTTTGCCGACTGCCCACCATGCGGACCACCTAGTGTCCCTGAAAGCCCCGCCACGGTGGTCTAGTGGCTAAGGTACTCGGCTGCTGATCCAAGGGTCGCGGGATCGAATCCCGGCCGCGGCGGCTGCATTTCGATGGAGGCGAAATGTTGAGGCCCGTGTGCTGTGCGATGTCAGCGCACGTTAAAGAACCCCAGGTGGTCGAAATTTCCGGAGACCTCCACTACGGCGTCTCTCATAATCAGAGCTGGTTTTGGGACGTTAAACCCCACAAAACAACAATAGTGTCCCTGAAATGCAACAGGACGAATAGATTACAACGAGTGTTATAAATAAATGACATTAATCTTGCACCCCTCAAGTATTTAATCAAGGTATGGTCACCTCTTTCAGATCTGGGTTACCTGTCTGTCAATACGCAAAAGTTATTTCATGACAGGACCAATCGCTGCTGCAGGTGTGCGCTGAAATTAGCAAAAATTACGATTTCGCGCGGTTTTCCAGTGCACATCGGAATGATTCCATAGCGATAGGAGCGAGATTTTCTGTTTCTTCCCGAAGTTCTGCACACAGACAAAGATATATTGCTGGGTGTTGGAGCATGGTCTACCGATTTTCCTGCAACGCTTTATTTATTTATTTATTTATTTATTTATTTATTTATTTATTTATTTATTTATTTATTTACAGATACTGCAATAGCGTGCGGGATTTGAGCAGGATGGAAATCACTGTACGAATATAAAGCAGTAGAAAGCATATATTGGTTTTACAAACAACATTGGTCTTCAGTAAAAGCTGAAAGGATAACTGATAATAAAAGAAGCGTTGAATAAGATTGCACTTATTTATACTCGTTCAACAGAAGCCAGCAGCAAAAGAAGATAAAGAAGGTTGGGTCACTTCGATCTTAGTAAGGTTATTACAGTCCCTGTCCAAGGAAAGAAGGAATCTTTAGAACAGTTGTTCCTTACGCGAAACGGCCAAATTTCATCTGGTGTCTGCCTTGTGGCGCACCCAAAAAAAAAAAAAAAACGTAGGACGACAGGGGAGGCCAGGCAGTAACCAAAGAAACTCGAACTTTCTGCCAAGTGGTGTCGTGACAATTACGTGGCTTGGCGACTGAAGAGCACGGCAATCGGAAGAGAGCGCGATGACAATGGGACCACTCATCACTATGGCGTCGCACTCTTAAGGCGAAGCTAAAGGGTCCAAGAACACTGCACTACGAAGTCCACAAGACTACCGTACACACATTTTAACGCAATATGTACATAGCCAAGCAAGTTGAAAAATTGAGCATGTAACTTTTTACTTTGCCATTCGTTGACCGTCATTGTTGGGTATCCTCCTGACATTCCTAGGTCTGCTTCAAGCGCAACTTGCGTCCTGAAATGATGAAACCTCTATTAAGCATACGTTGCTTGTAGCCAAATCGTGCCTCGTTAAAATGCGAACTTCGCTGAATGCGAAGCCGTTTAGAGCATATGAAAACACAATACCTCATCTTTCTGCGAATGCTCATGTCACACTCGCAGAGCGTACCAGCTGGGCATTCTTGTCCTTTGCAGTCGAACCTCAGATGGTTGATCAAAAAGACCTAACCTAACCAGTAAGTTATGCATGTCCCATGCGAACCTCAGTCGCTTTTATCATTTTATTAAGCCATATCTCGTCCTCATTTCTACTACTCTAAAGTCTCGAAGGCAAAAGAATGCAGGAAAAGTGGAAAGGGTATCGACGATCTCCCGTAAATGGACGCGTTAAAGAATCGTTTTCCTTAATTGGGCTTAACCCATGATCCAAATCATTCGAGTTGGTAAACCATCATCGCCATCACATGGTGCTGTAATGTTACAGCCTATCTGCCTGTATATTGTGGACATTTACATTTCTATTGACTCCCGCGCAAAGATGCCGTTTGTGTGAAAAGCTTCAGTCTCAGCATAATTGCCCCTAAAAGACATAGAGCAGACTTCGCCGGTGCATTACCTCGTTGCATCCGTTGATGCCCCAGCTGACCGATGCCCCAGCCGACCACTTAAACGAACGCTGGAGAAGGCAGTCGCAGTCCTGACGAAGACAAGTCCACTTGAAGAATTGTTGGCTCCTGCGACATTCCTTGTTCTAAGGCGTGTTTAGCGACCTGATCATCGTTTCAAGCCTCCATCTTCCCCTGACGATCTCTTCTAGTTAGATGTGTCACTCTAGGGAACACGCCGATGAGTGAGACACCGTTCCAACGTGTGGCGAATGATGTAGCCGGGCCACTTACACCGGCATCGACTTGGCCCCGGACAAATTCTGTCGGACAACCATGAACGTCCAGACTGCAAGAGAACGACTCACTTGGTGGCGTGCAAGCTCGCAGCATTGACCGAGCCGGTGCGTCAAGCTACACTGAAGCCGTACGCTCACTACAAGAACCGAAAGTAGACATCCAACGCGAACGAGTCTTACCACTCCTTCAATTACATTTATTAAAAAAAAGAACACTTTCGGGTATATATGCGTGGTTGTGGTCAAACTGTTGCATGTGAACACTCCAGGCCCTTACACTTGACGGACAGAGAACTTCATGCGTACATATGTCTTGAAAAGTTGTTGAAGTGAACCGCTTTCTTACGTAGGTGGCAAATTATGATGAGTGCCGCGGGAAATTCGGAGCTGGCGCCTAATCACAAGGAAGGAAAAAGAAGAGCGGGTGCACGATAGCAGAACGGTGGCACGAGGAGCTCGCAGGAAGAGAGAGAGAGTAAACATTTATTTAAACGAAATGAGGGAACCACAATCACCATCATCATCCTCGTAGGGTGGAGCCCTTAGTTCAGGGCCCCATTGGCTAGCGCCACTCCACGTGCTCGCTGGATCAGCCGACGCTGCTCCTGCGGCGCTAAGCTGGTCAGCGCAGTCTCCCAGAAGGAATGTGATGGTGATGGGATAGGGGAAAAGCCTGGTAGATATGGACATTCCCACGTGCAGTGATATGCAGTGGGCTGCGCTGCACAGTAGGGACAGTATGAGGGATATTGTGTGGGATGAAAGAGGTGTAGGGTGAAGAGACATGGGAAGGAATAGACCGATCTCACCGCGTGATCTGCGCATGCGCGACTTTCCAGGAGCGGCGCTGCCGCCATCTTAGTTGTAGTTCTCAAAGCACAGCTGCTACGGCTGTGCGTGCTGCGTGCTTTAGGTTTACTGGCGTTTTTCACGTATTCTTCGCGTGGACGACGATTGAACGCGTCAGAAAGCGATGTCCGAACCTCCTGTGGCCGTGTTTCATTTAAACTTGTCACTCCATGTAGCGCTGCTAGAAGAAAAAAGGAAAAAGAAAGGTTCGAATGCGACCTGGTCACAATCTCGTCGTTAGTCCGTGCACCCGTGTCGCTTCGAATTGCTGTTACCCGTATTCGCTGAATTGTTCACAATAAAAAAAAACAAGTAAAGATGTCTCAGAGCGCGTATCGTACAGAGATAGAACGCCAAGAGCGCGGAATGGTGAAAACTGAAGACTCAGTCGAAGGAACGATTTTGCGCTTGTTTTGTCAAAGCAAAACTTCACATTCACAGGGTGTTGTTAGTACAGGGCTTCGATTGCAGTGATGCGCTAGATGTGAATGGGTGGAAAACGATCGCGATGAAGAGGTTAAAGGCGCGTCCACCTTAGCGGAACGATGATTTGCCGCACAACGTTAGCGAAAGCTTACGGGCCGCTGCTAATATCACGAACAACAAGCAGTTCCTGATGCATAAAGTACGGATGAGTCGGTGAGCAATTTTGGCAACAGGTGCAAAACGACAAAAAAGCGGTAGCCCGCTCTGCCCGCGCCCTCACACCCGAAGGCTCGGCGCCGATGTCTTCGCTAGGCCTTACCGCTTCAAAACTGCGTCGACATAAACTCAGTAGGCGTCAGGCCACTCACGCACATATAAGATGACACGTTTTGTCACTGGTATTTATTATTTAACTTGTGCTCGCAAGAAAATCGCACATTTAATAAAACCGAGGCACTGGCGGCACCGATGGTTGCTATTGATGCCGGCGTGGCGTAGCAATAGCCCTGCGCAGCGTGAAGTATGCGCTAAGCTGGGCTTGTATCAGATCTTTCGTTCACGTTGACTGTCGTTATCGCTCGCAAGAGGTTAAGCATTTTCTGGCGAGCACAATTTTTTCCAGAACACAAGCTGTATCCACTCCGACGCCGTTGGCGGAGATCGCCCGGCAAGGTGATCATGCACACGCTATGAATCGTTGCGGTCATTTATCGGTCCGTCCGTGATGTGAGCTGTTATGACGCTGTAGGGCATTAGCTAAAGTGTCATGCATAAAAACCACAAAATTCACAAACACTGCTGAACAAGCCGTGTGCCGTAGGAGCCGGTCTGTCTGACGCACCAGTTCCTGCCGGAGCTTTACATTCTTCGCGAACACGAGAAAAACCGAAGCGCTTTTGTTTCAGGCTGTTCTTGTAGCATCCCGGCACAGAGGGCGTAAATCCAACCATCACAACTCTTCGAAATGAAGCCGATAAAGCTCGTTAACGCCGTTCGCCGATGAACCAGCCAAGCATTTGAGCGTACCGCGACCGACGCGAGTACTACAAGTTCCGGCATGCACTGCGGCAGCGGTGGCGCGGTGAAACAGCGCGGTGAGATCGGTCTATTAGTCTGTAGTTGCCGCCACGCGACAGCTTCCTCCCGGGTAAGGTAATGGTGTGGAGGTGGAAATAACGCCGGCTCTGTCTATAATGATCTAGAGTGTCGGCGTAGTTCAATGGTTTTGTTGGTGCGTCGTCTGGATTGTACAGCTCTTCCGATGGCGCCCAGTTTGTGAGCTCTCGGGCTACCGCATTAGCGCGTTCATGGCCATGGAGAGAGGCGTGTCCAGGTGTCCAAACGATACGCACCCTGTGTGGTAATGAGGGGTGTAACGATATCAGAATACGGTGTGTGTACGGTGTCACCATTCCTTGTGCTATGTTCCTGCAGGCAGTTTGCGAGTCAGTGACCACTGTCGTAGGTTCGTCCCGTGCTGGTAGGAGAGAAGCATGTACAATAGCCAGGGCGACAGCCGCCTCTACCGCCATGGCACTGTCGTTAGTGTTAAGCGTGGCCGAAACGCTTAGAGTGTCAGTGTTGTCTACTACGACCAGACACATGGCCTGTCTTTGTGGGTACCGTCCCACGTCAGTGTGGGGATGGTGCACTTGAAACTCTCCGCCGACGGGAGCGCCGATCGCGGCGGCACGCTCGTCATTGGGGCGATAGAAGCTCCGGTGGCAGGGCTGGCGGTAGCTTTAGAACCGAGTTATTCGCGTTTTCCTGCGGTTTTTTTTTTCTTCCAAAGGTCGTCGTACTACGGCTCGGTGTTCGGCAACAAGATTTCTTGTGTCCTGAGCCGTAACAATACTTATATCAGATCACCAGGTACTAATATTTATAGCTTCCAGAAAGCTCAATGCTGAAGGAGAAGCGAGGTCGCTTGCGCGCGTGTTCCGTCGACGTTCTCTACTCAGCAGACGACATGTGTTGCTATAGTTTGCAATGTAACGAGTATTCTGCGTGGAGTACGTGAAAGGTGGGTTGTCAAAGAGAGGGAGCTGGGGCGCGCGTTCCGGCAACGCTCTTCTACTAGCAGACGACATGTGTTGTCAATTTGCAATGCTTCGCGCTATTTTTCACGAGCCGCTTGTGTGGGCTACCGGGCTGCGACACGCATAGCCGGGTCGACTGAGGTGCTCCGTACATTTCGTTCGCGGCGCACGCTGCTTGCCTTTTCGTCTTCATTTTTTTTGTCCTAGAGCCCCGTCACGCATTTGAATGGTTTGGGCTTTCCTTTCGCTTGTACTCCGACCAGAACAGGATCGCCCTCTAATGAAGTGCCTCTTGCAAAAAAAAAGGAAACAAAAGAAAACTCGGTAAAAACGGACTGTGTGCCTCTTGCATGCGCATGCCGGCCTAGACGCCGCACGAAGGAGTTGAGGCACCGGATAACAAAAGCCACTAAAAGGCGTCTTGCTGTTTTCTTTCCTGTCGTGTTTCTTTTTCTTTCTTTTTGGTTTCTAACAGAATCTTTCAAAACGACTTAGAACCGTATTGCTTAGTTCAGGCTTCATTATTTAGAAATAAATAAGTGGACGTACATAGTCGACGCTTCCTGGCGCCGGCCCCGCGTTTTCTCCCTTAGTATAAGTAGTATTAACAGAAATAAACAGATGAGGTCTTGCAGTCCGAGGCTTCACAGCTTCTCTTTCCAACACGCGCACACAAGCACTGTGCTCACACGTGGTAGACACAGCTACAGACTTTCACTGCTTTATTGTGGAGCCTTTTATGGGACCAAGATATTGATAACAGTGTATACATACCGATAACAAATAATTACAAATTAAGAAGGATCACAATAAAATCACTTTTGCTTTCCAGCGTGGCAATCTTAGAACTTTTTGAGTATTTTGACTCCCGCGTTGGGGGGACCCATCGGCCGGTCATCACGCTTCCGTCCGCAGACACACTTGTTATAACTTGATGCACATGGCCTGCCTCGTACAAAAGTTTTCCTTTAGCCCTACGAAAGAAATTTTCCAAACCTTCTACGGTCTTAAAACCAATAAGAAGCTGCGGCGGAACACAAGCAGACGACGCCACCCCCGCACAAGCAGGTGTGCACGCGGTTCGGGTGGGGAGCCTTATCACCCCAACGACGCGGGAGCGCCCGCATTGGCGCTGAACGCAGGGGGCGACGGCGGAGCCGCCTGGCCTTGTGCACCATCCCCATAGAGGACCGGCGTATCAAATGTACCATCGCCTAGAACGCGCATTAAAGACTGAACCCTTCTACCTCTCCGGCCTTTATGACGGTCAGGAGGCGCATTTCGTGGAATCGGGGCCACCTGAATTTTGCTTCGAATCTTAACTCCAAGGTTCTTGCGTTCTTGTAGCGCTTTGTTGGGCATGTTGTATCCCAACCGGGAGAGCATATCAGTACCTTGTATTGTTCGTTGGAGGCGTTGAATTAGGCTGTTCAGGTGGCCTTCCACCAGTGTTGGGACCTAGGAAAGAAGGCGAAGGCGAAGCGGAGGGGCGACCCACGAGGCACCTGCTTCTTCTTCTTCGGATTCTATGACATCATTAAAGCGATCGTAGTACACTTCAGTACGCGTCGAGTTCTTTATTGCCGTGAGCTACAGGATCGGCTTTGTCGTGCCATTACATATGGTGCCGAAACCCGGAATCTGCGGCTAATCGACGACACGGACGGCAGCACCGACAAGAACGATTTCTCCGAGGAATAATCGTCGGTGTTTGGTAAGCCTCGTCGGTGGCCGCGCCCAGCAACGTCAACGAGTGGAATCAAGCCCAAGGTTTCCTGTGAGTGCACTGCAGCAATGGAGCGCTTGAAACAGAAGAGATCATCGGCACGCGCTCAGAATACCAAGATAATCAACGAGGCGACAGCTATATTGCAAAGCGACAGCGCTGATAGAGCGACACTCATCGCATTGAAGAAGCGACTGACATCCAGCAATGACAAGCTAAAGAAGATATCAGAAGAAATGGAAGATCACATTCCAACGGATGAGCTGGCGTCGGAATACGCCGCAGCAGCAGACTACGCAGATGAAGCGGTAGCTACACATGCACATCTTCAGTGCCGAATCGAGGATATCAACAACGCGCAAAGGGCCGTCGACGTTGGAAATTCGGCAAGTACAGTCCATGCTGTTGCGAATGTCGGCAATTTAAACAGGGGACCCCGCCTACCTCGATTGGAGATCAAGCCGTTTAACGGAAACATTCGGGAGTGGACGGCTTTCTGGGAGCAGTTTGACGGCACCGTACATTCAAATGCGACACTAAGTGAGACGGACAAGTTCCATTACCTCCGCAATTACTTGAGAGGAGAAGCTGCTGCAGCAATCGCTGGATTTGCCACTACAAGCGCATGCTACGGAAATGCAGTTCAGCTACTCAGAGATTGATATGGTGATAAACGGCAGATAGAGCAATACCATCTTCGAGCCTTGCGAGACATTCGATGAGTAAGACTGGCATCTGACGTACATCAGCTGCGCATTCTGTACGACCAAGTCCAGATGAACATGCGTGGTCTCGACGCTATCGGGGTGCCGAAAAGCAGCTTTTCTGCGATGCTGTATGACATTCTACTAAGAGCACTGCCGCAAGAGATCGTCATTTCTTTTCGTCGCGAGCGCCGTATAAGTGAGGTCATGCAACGAACATTGGCTGCTACGAGCGAAGGAACAGCGTCATCGTGTCAGGAGCTCGAGAGCTTGCTACAGTTTACCGGCATCGAAATAGGAAGCAGAGAGCGATCCGGGACACAAGAATCGACACAACGCATTTACAATCGCAAGCATGTTCCATCGGCATCTGTCCTGCACACAGAACAGATGGAAAAGCAGAAACATGGTGAGTGCTTCCAATGTCTCCAGAAATGATCCAATAAAGTTTGGCGGTGTTGTAAACGGCGTGAATATTCCTTTGGATTGCTTTGGTTCACTGAATCTTCTGTTGGATCACCATCCGGCAAAGTGGTAAATTGTTGGCCTATAAAGAAGTATGCTGGTGTATTCGCGGATGGCTCACCGGCTTCGAGGCAGGCATAAGTAAGTGGTCGGGAATTAACCACAGCCTCGGCGGACCCGGACTTCTGAAATAACATCTTCCCTCGCACCACGAAAGGAGCAACCAGTCCAAGTGGATCATAAATTCTACATACTGTTTGTAGAAGGAAGCGCGTTGCATCTTGGGCCTTCTCCAGAAATAAAACGGTATTTTGAGAGCTGTAAGTAAGGCTGTCGGACTTCATGTTCCATGTCATTACGAGCACTTTTGCATCGAGTGACGTTTGTCCGCTGCTGTTAGGCAGAGTTGGCTCATTTGATTCAAATATTTCCTGCAGCTCTTGACAACTTGTTGTCCATTTTCTGAGTGGCATTCCAGCGTCATTCATTATTTCCTTCGCCGTGGCGTATAGCTCTACAGCTGCTTGTAAATTCTCCGCCCCAATTAGCAAATCGTCTACACAGAATGACTTGGCAAGTAGTTGGGCCACTCCGTACCGCTCGTCTGCTACACCTCTTTTGAGGTGATGTTGAATGGTCGCTGTAAGCATGAATGAACTTGACGTTGATCCGAAAGGTACTCTCGTCATTCGCCAGACTTGTATGTCGTCTTCCGTGAATGGTAACGTCGGCTTCTCAGCAAACCACAGGAATCTGAAAAGATCCCTGTCTTGGGCTCTAACACCAACCTGCAGAAATGCTTTTTCTATGTCTGCAGGCATTGGTACTTTGTACCAGCGAAATCGCATAAGGACTTGCAGCAGTTGCGGATTCAAGTTCGGGCCGGTTTGTAGGCAGTCATTCAGCGATTTCTTGTCTTTTGCATGTGAGGAGGCATCAAATACAACCCTCAACTTCGTAGTGAGTGAGTCCTCACGGATAACTTCTCGGTGCGGCATGTAGTAGGTACGCTGTTCGTTGGGTTTTCTTTTGGAAACTACTTCCGCGTGTCCCGAATCGGCATACTGTCGGATGGCGTGGTCGTAGCGTTCCAGCAGGCCGTCTTTAGCTGATAGTCGTCGTATAAGGCTCTGAAGGCGGTTACGTGCTACGAGGTAGTTGTCTTCGATGAGGTCTATGTCAGGTTCTTTGCACGGCACTGCAACTTCGTACCGTCGATCCTTCTTTACAATATTTACTAGGAACCTGGACAACGTGCTTGAAGAAGTTAGCTGTTCTTCCTCAGGGGAGATGCCCATAACATCCAAAGTCCAAAAGGACTGCAGACCATCACTAATCTCCGCCTGCGTATGTATATCCGTTCTTAACACGCATACCATTACCCTGGATGTGCTTTGCACAAAGCTCCTTTTTTTCACAGGTCCTTATAGCGTCCAACCGAATATGGTGTTAATAGCCACTAGTCCTTCAATTTCTTGGCTTCTAATCACTTCACCGGATATGATCTTCCATATTTGGTCTGATCCAATAAGCAAGCTTATTCCAGGATCGGCTTGCGCCATAGGAATCGTAAGCTCATCCGCTAATACCATCTTTAGTTCTCGAAGCTTGTTTCCCAAGGAACAATCAGTATTCGTCAGTGCGACATCTTGACAAATCACTGGCATTGTGATACCTTAGATTACTTGTTCTTTGTCACCAAACTGACTTCTCACGTGCACTTCGACTATTTTACTTCGCCGTGGTTGGGAAGGTTCTTCAGACGCAAACGTGTTAATTGCCAGCTTCGTTTCGCCGATCACCTTTAGCTGCAAACGTGTAGCGAGTTCTTCCTTTATAAATGAACGCTGGCTGCCGCTGTCTAAAATTCCTCTTATGTAGCAAGCCTTATTTTCTCTTCCCACCCAGGAACGAAAGGTTTGTAGATGCACACCTTCGTCAAGTTGGCAGATCGTTACGGTAGTTGATCTTGCGCTCTGATCTGACTGTGTGTCATTAACACATGCTGTCGTTGTGTGCAATTTCTTATTATGCTTTTCCTTCGCGTTTGGATTGCACATAGTTGTTGCGTGCCCTTTTTTGCAGGACATGCACTGTATGCGTCTTCGACAATCTCTGGCTTGGTGTCCCGGTATCGTGCATTTATAGCACCTCATGTTTCTGGCCAGTATGTCTTTTTTCTCTTCGATCGTTAGAGATTTGTCGCATACCTCCGTTTCATGCCCCATAGATTTACAGAAGAAGCACTCACCATATTTCTCTTTTCCCATATGTGCGGTGTGCAGGACAGATGCCGATGGAACATGCTTGCGATTGTAAATGCGTTCTGTCGATTCTTGTGTCCCGGATCGCTCTCTGCTTTCTATTTCGATGCGGGTAAACTGTAGCAAGCTCTCGAGCTCCTGACACGATGACGCTGTTCCTTCGCTTGTTGCAGCCGATGTTCGTTGCATGACCTCACTTATACAGCGTTGGCGATGAAAAGAAATGACGATCTCTTGCGGCAGTGCTCTTAGAAGAATGTCATACAGCATCGCAGAAAAGCTGCTTGTCGGCACCCCGATAGCGTCGAGTTCTTTATTGCCGTGCGCTACAGGATCGGCTTTGTCGTGCCATTACAACCAGTTCTCGGATGGTGTTGTGGACCCCAAGTCGCAGTAGGAGCTGTTTGACGCGTATTGGGGTAGTCCCAGAGCCGCCTTTAGTGCCGTGCGAAGGAAGGCGTCGATCCTGTTCGTCTTGGTTTGAGTGAGGTTATGGTAGGGGAGGTGGTAGGTGAGTCTGCTAATCACTAGAGTTTGCGCAATTCGGAGGGTGTCTTTTTCGAGAAGCCCATGTTCTGACCTGGGGGACAACAGTTCCGGGCTCCCGGCGTGATCGAGGGTCTGGTGGGCATGAGGTGCTGTCGGGCGAGACGCGCTGCTTAAGGTATCGAGCCCTGAGCCGACCCCTGAGCTGCCGCATCTGAACTGTGTTCGCAGCGTTGTTGTCTGGCACAGCACCGTTGCTCTGCTAGACTGGGCCAGGCTTACATGCGGCCGCCGTACATGGGTGCTGAGCGGCGTATGAACTAGGCATCGCGCACCTGACCATGCAGTACGAGGCCTGCCGGTTACCACTGCTGCCCGTGGGTGCTTTCGCCACATATTCTGAGGTTGCGGCACGCCATGAGTCGAGCTGGATGGGCCTAAGCGTGTAAACGTCGCAGCTGGCTCAAGCTCCTGTGGACCGGAGGTGCCGTGATAAAGTGTGGGTCATTTGTGGAGATTTTCTTTTGGTATATAAAGGTTTGAAAAATGTCTCCTTGTTTTCCATCTGTGCCACTGCACACTAGCCAATGCTCCGAACCGTCCTAAACACTACAGCGTGTACACGTGCATAAAACAAATCGAGCTTGTCCTGAAAGCCAAACGAAAAGTTGAAGGACACGCCGTGGGACGGGTGCACTCACCATAAGCTTAGCCTGTCGTCCATTTTCTCGACAGAGGAATTCCCTTCTATTAGCGCGCAAACCTCAGTGTTGTCATGCCAGCTTCATCTCCTTTACAGCTTTGCGTGGGGAGGCGCTGCATCTGCCCTTTGCCCAGCATTTTCCCGCTAACGCCAAAGAGGAAAAATATCTGAGAAAATGTGATCCAGAAGGCCTGTTCGACTTTCCTCAGCAAGCTGCATGATTTAAGTGAGTGGTGCATTGTCCCATAGGTTTCAGCATTGCAGCGCACCATCTGCACTTGCCTACTCGTTTTGTAAAATTGCTGGACGAGTCTCATCTGCATGTCGACTTGTCTCTTCGTTTTGACTGCGACGTTACGGCGCTAGTGTTCGGGACTGTTGGAACTCGTCTTGCGCGCCGGCCCACTGGGCCGAGTGCGCACGGTGGAAGAACTTTTCCGAACTATTCTCTGTTTCACTAGTTCCGTGCAGCAGGGCTAAGGCTGGGGCAGGATTCTTCCGAAGCGAAACGAAACGCCATTGTACGGACACCCCCATTTCATCCTCCGCCTTCCAAGGTTGCAGCTGCCACTGCAAAGCCTGCCATTGGCAGACTACTAGCCGCGGAGGGACACGTTCAACATGTGTTCGCACTCGAAGAGACCTGTAGCTTCCACAGTGCTGCACTGAACTTGTGATACAGACTATAGTGCACGCAGTGCAGGCCATATAGATGAAACAAAGAGTTACCGTTAACGCAGAAGTGGCCACCGTTGTGACATGGTGCTTGCGTGTCGACACGCGACTCATGACAAAGAATAGATATATCATGCATACGTCGGTCGCGGCGAGTGTTTAGGCTAGCAAGAACACCGGCGCTTAAAATTCAGTGGGCATGTAGTACATGGCAGATGATGACGCGAAGATGCCCCGTCCCAGCGATGCCACGCAAAGTTTAAAGCTTAAAGAGTACTTACACATCCTTGTCATCAGTCGCGAACTCATAGAACAAAGTAACGTGGTCTCTTGTCAGATTGTTCGTTTTGTAATAGACGCAAGACTCTATTTTCCCTTTATAGTGCTCATTATGGACCCTAGAGAGTACCCAGATCCTCTCGGTAGTATTCAACAGCTGAAAAAAAAAGTGCTACAGTTTATTTTTCCTTATTCAAAAATTTTATCAGTGGTAAAAAGATCAGTCAAGCTAGAGTTATACACTTATATCGCTACAAGAAGACATATATGTCCCAGACAGCGCGAAACATCATTTTAGCATAAGGGCCGAGAAATGTACAATTTAACTAACGAAAGTTATGTTCCCCGACGGTAGTCACATGGCCTCACGTCTTGAGGAAAGACCGAGTGCCACTTTCGGCTAGATAATACTTTCTTATGTTGCGCACCCTTCTTTAAAATATACGGCTCTTAAGAGATCTCTTATATTCGCCCATTGTACCTAGCTCCACTGCAGCCAGGAATGCAACATCGCTTACTATGAATATATTCGCCCCGCATCCAAGCTGCATGTTCTAGGAACAACAACGTTTATCGGCTCATACCAGCCTATTAATAGCTTTCTCGATTAAGCTAACCTTTCGCGTACTCTTTCAAGCAATTTTCATTCACAGACACCGCACATAATAAATCTAGTAACTGTGGGAACTCATACGGGCATTCAGAGGGAGACAGTTCACTCGTGAGAAACCTTCGTAACTCTGAAGCCTGAAGGTTTCGCCTAAATATAGGTAGTGTGTACGAGAACATGCCCAGAGGAATTTATCGAGGTTGAATGGCCTTAAATGTTGCAGGAGTTCGAATCTAAAACGGATAATTTGGTTAACACAAATGAAATGTTGTCTTTGCCCTATATAATGCATCAACCGAGTCCACCGCCTACATCGCAATAACAAGGAAAGTGACCAAAGCTGTTTCGAACACCAAAGCAATATCTAACACCAAAGCTCTAGCTCTGCGCAGAAGCGGTGTCGTACCCTACGAAGTTCGAACTGAGGGACGAGTATTGGTAGTTGACAGCAATATCTGGAAACATCCCTATGGCACATGCTCAGATTCCTGCTTCAGTGTCTGTAACAGCGGAAAGGAATGCAAAGGAGTGGCGCAGGCATGTAAAACGTTTCTCACAAGGTAGAGTGCTTCCATTGGCAGCTCAGTCCTTTGAACATCATCTGAGCCCGCATATGAGGCCCATAGCATAAGCAAGAGGAAATGGCGCATGGCTTGCTGCTGCATTCAGAACAAGGAAAACATTCATAAGCTGTTCGTTGTCGCATTATATAGATAGCTTGCAATGCATGTGAAAAAGATATATTGCTGCTTACGTGTCCCGCATATCATTTTTTCTGGCACCTGCATCTACGCCATGAATAATAGCAAGGAGCCGTGAGTCACGTTTATAGGCGTCTTTTTATTCGATGGGAGGTTTCTAGGAAAGGTAAATAGAATAAATACTAAATGTAAAGAATTCCTGAAAGTCCCCCACTATCGCCATAGACACGTATGGGCAGAGCCAATAGTTTTCTTAGTTGAACATGACAGATAGGGATTTGTACACGGAACCTTTAGCAGCCCAATGTCGCGCGATTCCAATTTGGCACATGATATAAAGGTTAGCCTTCAAAGACATTTGTAGCGCATACCGTCATGTCCCTAGCCAAATAATTTCGTTAACCCCACAGGACGGATGGATGGATGTATGCTATGAGCGTCCCCTTTGTAACGGGGCGGTGACATGTGCGCCATCAGGCTCGTAAAAAAATTTAAGAACTTGTCTTTGTTCCCTCTCTCTTTAAGTTGTCCTGATGCCTTTTAAATCTACTTCAATCGGTCATACTATAGCAAAAATGTAAATTCGTAACCCAGTTCTCTGCCCCTTATGGTAGAAAGTCCTTGTTTTTCCTTATAATTATTTTTGTCCGTACTCTCTAGTTGTCTGCCACCAGTATTCTAACCGTCTCTTACTTATTTCAATCGCTGGTATGTTCAGCTTTCCGTTGTTCCCCCTAAAACATAAGGCTTCAAGTAGGGTAGTGCCCAAACGTACATTTGGGTGGATATTTCCGCATTCAATCAGAACATGCTCCAACGTTTACGTGTCTTCCTCACAGCACGTGCCTTTTTCTTCTTTATGAATTTCGCTTTATAGCTACGCATTCTAAGGCAGCCCGATGTCGCTTCAAAGAGTAAATGGCTTCCTCTTTAATTATCATAAAATGCCTCCCTCTTTATTTCTTTTTTGCCCTTTCGGTAGTTATTCAGAGTCGTTTTTTTTTTTCCATCGCTGCCCTCCAGTAAATCTTCTCCGCGTCTCTCACTTTTCCCTTTAAGCTCCTTGTTGTCTCTTAGAGCCGTATATTTACTGTTGAGCCTCCTAGTTCTCTTTCTCCACTGCGTGTCAACGCTCTTTCTATATCAGTAGCGGAACACCTTCACTGCCCACCTACTCTCTTCCATATTCCTAAGCCTCTCTTCAAACCTTATTTTGCTTTGGGCTTCCCTTGCCTCGAAACTCACCCATGCCATATCGCCCTTTGGAGCCTCATTTGTCGTTTTCCCATGAGCACCCAAAGCGAAGCGTCCCATAGTTCTTTGATTCACATCCATTCCTGATTGTACCTCTGGCCTCATGCACTCCACTGAGTTCCCAAATGTGAGCCCCGGTACAAGGGATCGTATAGGGGCGCTATCTGTCGATATCCCTGTAAGCGTCGTCAGCCATGTTCATCAGGGTGCCGGAAACAGAGACTTACGGTATATCAGCCGGTATTGGCTACTTCCTGTAGCTTCTTTTTGTTTTTTCGCTGTCGCTCCGCCATGTTTTCCCACTGCTACCTGGCGCTGTGCACCCAGAGTGTGTCTGCGAAACGCCGAAAACAACGTAACACTGTTTTTAACCAAATACTTTGATTATCTAAACGACGAAACAACATACTGCCGCCTCCGCAAAGCTGCTCTCATCAAGGATATCAGCAGTGCTTGCTCTTGGTATAGCAAGCATCGTATGCTCGGTATTGTGGTCGACGCGCGTAAA
This sequence comes from Hyalomma asiaticum, assembly GCA_013339685.2. Classification (NCBI taxonomy): domain Eukaryota; kingdom Metazoa; phylum Arthropoda; class Arachnida; order Ixodida; family Ixodidae; genus Hyalomma; species Hyalomma asiaticum. The sequence goes on along the minus strand of CM023490.1, from coordinate 31,317,857 downwards.
ATCACCCTTTAGCCTGGTTTATATTTTTTTCCCGTGAATACAAGTCACTTTGCCAGCGACAGTATCACTGGCAGATTTAAGACACGCGCATCCTTAACAGATTTTCAACGGACTTTCGCATCTTGCATTGACAATCATTAAAAATGGTGGTACGCCTTCTGCTTGTCGTGCTTGCTTTTCACGGACGAAAGCTAGTGTTCGTGAGAATAAATATGCGTATGTCGCTGGCTAGGTTGCGCGTACACACTAGTTTAAATGTTCGAAAGAAGTGCGCGCACACTTATCCTGAAAATTGTGGGACGTGCTCTTCTAAGAACAACACTTTCTTCGCACAATAAACATGCGACGCAGGTGGCAGGATTCCTCACGCTGCGTCGTAATTGAAGCGTCGTGAAAACTAGATTCCGTATATGTCATCAAAACTTCACGGAGGTAGGCACGTGTCAATGGTGCGAATAATTGAATAAGTAAAAAAAGATGTGCTCTCCGTTAGTCGCCGCTATCTTGTTAATGTGAACACTTAATTAACGGTATAATTAACTAATTATTGTAACTAGTCGTCGCGGTCTTGATAATGTGAATAGCTGTCTTGTTAATGCAGTGAAGTGTCATAGCCTTAAATATTTGCTGCCATGCTTTGGCCGGATATCACATTTATTCGGAGAATAAGTATGATATTCGGAGAATAAATATGATACCCGTAAGCATAACCTCTCGGTATACCTCGATTACGCACGAAGTATGGTGACTAAATGCTACACAATGCTATTGCCTGAATGTCAAGCTATCTAAGCAGAATCGATGTAAATGTAGAAAATATGAGCCTAAAAATGTTGTATACTTGTTTTATAAATTTTATCAGGCATGCAAATTAATTTACCCTTTTGTATCTGTTTGACCTATTATACATTTTTGTAACACCTTTATACATAGTTTCTTCTAGCCTCTGAAGTTTTCTTTTTCTATCTTCATAATAACTGTTGCATCCTATGTTAAGATTTGTTAAGATTTAGATTACATTACGACATTTCTGTGTATTATGCTTTTGTTATCTCAATTGTATGCCACTGCTTCTAATTCATTTAATTTGAGGTAGCGGGAGGTAGTAATGCTATTTTACTGCAACTTTTATTCCCGCCATCCTTCATGTTGCACCAGGCATGATAATAAAGACTCAGTTCAATTGGCGCGCTCACGGTATACAGCTGTAGCAGGCCGCCGGTGCCAATTCACAGGCCCTCACCACCTGCTTGGCGGCCATAAGCTTGAAACAAAGAAATTCAAAAGAGCTTGAATACCTATATATAAAGCGCACTTGCACGTAAGGCGAAGCGACGATCGTGTTGTTCCTCCTATGTCGCGTGTCTTTCTCTCTATATATACTGCCCTTTCTCACAAAAGAATGGTGCGGAGAACATAGAGCTGACCCTGCCGAGCTTTATTTTTGTTATTTTCTCAAGAACAAACTGATTTCTTTCACTGCTAAGTAACCCTCCACCTTTTACTAAGAAAAATACGGCAAAGGCGCTGCGCCAGTTGGCAATGTTTTCGTCCTTTGACGAACGTATCTGCTACATACGCCAATCCTCTCAGCAGACCGTCTCTTCACATCAACGGACGTAGCATGGCTAAAATGTACTAGCGCATCAGCGGTGAAATAAGACCTGTCACACGTGCAAACTCCAAAACGCAAGGGTCTCTTTTTTCCGAGGCGTTTTTAGCACATTGCTCATGTGGGGACACATTGCTTCTATCGTGAAAACGTCAAACAGGCAACTGCGAAGGGTATACGGACGCCTCTGCCTGAAGAAATTAGACGTGTACAGTAGCACAGCGTCCTCGAGAAAAAACGTGGTTTGAATATCTGGAACGAGACTGTCATTAGTGAGAAACGTGGGACATATTGAATTGTCATACCACCTTATCTTAGGCGTTTTACACTAGGACCTCCTCAGAAACGAAAGACATCCTCGAATGCTTATATCCGACGTGAAGTACGCGTCGCAAAAAGAGAAATTTCGGCGCACAATTGCGTTACGGAGCACGCCTGTAGCAGTCACCTTCCGCGTAGATATTTAACAGCAAAAGACATCGTCATTGAATTCTCGTCGAATTCTGGTATCACAGTTCGCATGCCTTCTCCTGGCCCGAAAACGCCACCAGCGTAGCCCTGGCCGCCTCTCCTAATGCTTGCACTAGCAGACGATTCCGTAACTGCGCCCCGAAGAATATGGCGCACGCGACCAGAGCACAACGCATTATGAATGCCGCCTATTATCACGAATCCTGATATACCTGAAGGGCATGTCAAGTAATTGACGTTATCAGATGTCATTTCTACGAGACATTTGTAACCTTCCAAGTCAAGCTTAGGAAAACTGCATGTTCCCGATCTTTTGTGCGTTTCCTGTCCACACATTTCTCAAGGAGGCCTTCCAGTGAGATGCACTGGCTCGCCTCGGTGGTCTAGTGGCTATGGCACTCGGCTGCTGATCCTATGGTAGCGGCATCGAATACCGGCCGCGGCGGCTGCACTTTCGACTGGAGGCGAAATATTGAGGCCTCTCTACTGTGCGATGTCAGTGCACGTTAAAGAACCGCACGTGATCGAAATTTCAGAAGACCTCTTCTACGGCGTCTCTCATAACCAGAGCAGGTTGTGGGACGTTAAACCCCACAAATCAATCAAATCAAAAACCCATTCTTCGGCGTTGTGAGGGATCGCCTCTTCCGAGGTCGTCCTGCCAGCTGCCTCACAACAGACGCGGGAAGAACTGGTCAGAGCGACAGACCAGCGCTCGCAGCAAGTTCTTCGTCGCCTGGACAGATGGTCGCTCTTCGCGAGGCGCCATCCTAGTGCTCGGGCCTGCAGGCAGAATTTTAATATAGTCGTTACCACCAGCTGGCGATAGCGCCACGAAATTCGCAGTGGCGGTACACGTGTGCCGTTTGTATACGCTTGATAAGCAGGAGCTCGTGCACGGCCGGGGGACGGATTTTGGCTACCCTGGAGGCAGGAATGCTGCGGCGCCAGCCTCAATGTCCGGTTTTTATTGTTGCTGTTTGTTAGCCCGGGACTCTACTGGCCTGCTTCCTTGCTCCCACGTTGGTCACTGTTGACGGTGTGGCGCCGTACAGGCGAGAGTGAGTGCATGGTACGTTGCCGCTGAATAAGTTGTTCCTTTGTTTCTATAGGCCTCCCTTTGCGTTCATTTGACTATGGACGGGATGCAGCAAGTGAAATACCCACCCATTCGAATTGCGGCGCTAAACTCAACATTACGTAATATTCTGGTCTTCGCCTTTATTCACAGTATTAGGAACAGGTGACCTCAACATTTCCAACTCAGTCCTGTTTGTCCAGCAGTGAACAGCACGTACGAGGACATGTCTGATAGCAGCATTACTGAATGCTTGAAGCGAACTTAGCCTTTTGTTTGAATGTGTAAAAAAATCTAGCATATAAGATCACTTTGAAATGTGCCGCGAGAGAATGGTCTAGTGATTATGGCACTCGGTTGCTGGTGCGAGGTCGTGGGGTCGAGTCCGATGGAGGCGAACTGTTGAGGCCCGTTTACTGTGCGATGTCAACGCACGTTAGAACCCCAGGTGATCGAAATTTTATGAGCCCTCCACTGCGGCGTCTCTCAAAATCATAGCTAGCTTTCGGACGGAAACCCCCACAAATCAATTGTTCTGTGAGGTACCGCTTTATTCCAGCCGAGCGCGAGCTACAGCGGGCAAAAACGAACCGGGAAGCTGATGATGATCTGTACAGATGAGGAAGATGTACAAGTAATGGTGATATGTACAGCTGAAGAAAAGGCGACCGTTCGTTGCGCTCACAGTTCCTTTGAAATGTGACCAATACTACGTAGGTCAGACATGCCGTTGCGCATACGTAAGTTCATAAGAGAATTTGGCCAGCTTGAAAGGCAAACTAAACACGCATCTTGCCATTCCCTGTACACAACCCTTCTCGCCCAATGCTTGAACAAGCTGAATTGCTATTAGTCCTAATCAGGCAGCAAGATAAATTTTAGGAGTTTGGCATTTAAGCATTTCAAAGTGCGCGCGTTAGTAACCGATCGATATCATTGGATAGCTAATGCCTGCTCAGCGAAAGAAGACAGTGTATGGAAGACCTATTATTTTGAACTGTTTTATTCCATGCGAAATGTCCATTTGTTGCACATGGACAACGATCATGGCGATGTTCTTAAGGATGTACATATAAATGTGGGTTGTCAAGAATGAAGTACAGTTGTTAGTCTGCGATGGTCCTTGTGTATTTCGGAGTTGCGTGTTGTATTTTAGTGCGCACAAATTTTAACAATTAATGTAGACATATAGATAGTGTAGACGGCTCATGCGTATATGCAGGAAAGAGGTAATATCAAAGTGGAGAAGTTATAATACATCCATCAAATACTTCATGTCCCACTGAAGTTCAAGTTATGCGCAGCAAGCCCCGCCCCGGTGGTCTAGTGGCTATGGTACTCGGCTGCTGATCCGAGGGTCGCGGGATCGAATCCCGGCTGCGACGGCTGCATTTAGAAGGAGGCGAAATGTTGAGGCCCGTGTGCTGTGCGATGTCAGTGGTTGTTAATTAACCCCAGGTGGTCGAAATTTCCGGAGCCCTCCACTATGGCGTCCCTCATAATAAGAGCTGGTTTTGGGACGTTAAACCCTACAAAACAACAATAAGTTATGGGCAGCTAAGCTCATATGTCACCAGCGGGCATAAGTACTGGTAGTTTTTGCCTATACTCTGTCTCACTAGTTCCGTGCAGCACAGCCAATGCTGCAAGGCCATCGAGCGCAGAATTCTTTCGAAGCGATACGAAATGCCACTGTTGGGACATGCTCCTGCGAGCCGCTACTGCCAGTATGGGCCCCTCTTCACCACTGATCTCCACTAGTGGAGACCAGTGGTACGTGCTCCTCGTGCTTCTTTCAATGCTGCAGCGCCCGCTACTTGCAGATAACAAGCCGCGCAAGGATACGCTTAATGTGCGTTTGCCCTCCGGATTGGCTGAAGAGGCTTGTAGCTTGCACAGAGCTGCACGGAACATCCGAAACAGACTATACATACGCGACCCCTCCGAAAGACAGTGCAAGAGCTTGGGGGTGATCCCAGATGGTGTTTTACGAACGCGTTCAGATTTCGCCCCACGTCATTGGCCCACGACCCTCTGGTGTCATCAGCTCCGGGGCGCGGCCGAAATTTTAGCGGTGTCAAAATGACGTCACTTCTCTGAGAATTTTGTTTTGCTTTTCGCCTCCATTGAAGTGCGGCCGCCTCGGCCGGCGTTCGATCCCGCGACCTTAAGCTCCGCAAGCTGACACATAGCCGTCAAGCTGCCACGGCGGGTGATATATCAACTTTGTGGGGTGTGCTAAACGGCTGCGCTTGTCAGCCAACTTCACAGAGCGGAATGACTCAGACATTCCTAGCAAATAATTTTACATTCTTAAAGAAGAACATGTAGATGAAAGGAAGTCGAATACGACGTTGTTGTCATACGAATCTCGAAACGTAGATGTATGTTCCTTATTTCTGCGGTTCAACAATACAATTTTTCTTCTCGTTTAGAAATTTGTCAGCTGTGAAGCTCATCACTTCAGATAACTCTTTTCGTATTCCTCTTAAAAACAGTCCTTGGAAGGAATGAGTGTTCTGGGACATTTGCATAAGCTTGTTTTTGCGAAAAGAAATTTTAAACTCCGGCTACGTAGCCGTCGTACATTAGCGTGCTAAGTAATTGGTTAGCTATAAACAGTTAAATCTAAGAAAAAGGTCCTGCAGATCACACGCACTGTGGGGATCGGTGTCATGCGAAGCAATCAGCGGTGAAGTTGTCTATGACGTATTCTTTGGCATTTAGCAAAGTGTTGCGGATATAGGATGGACGCCTTCGTGCAAAGTGAAGGTGTAGATGTATGTGAAGGAGTAGATGAGGAGTACATGTAATTGACGAGCCACGTCCATCATTCCCCTGTACGTAACGATGGTTTAGATCAGAGAAGAAATAAACTTTAACCGGCAGATTCCTTCAATATATGCGTGTGGGATATTTTTCGCCGCGTAGACCGCCTGCGTTTATGTTACTGGAATATTGAAGGGTGCCACATTACCCGATTATCTTCATAAAAGTGATAATTAGATGCGTTACAGTAAGGCGACGCATGAGGATGCCGTTTTTAGCTTTCGGGAGCGAATCAAAATGTCCCTACTGTTATGTTGCCGCTCATAAGGCGATCGTGCAGGAGGAACGGCGTAGCACCGTACGCTATACAAAGCTTCTTTCTCGGCTCTCTCTCTGCATGTTCTTGGACAGCAATTATCAATGGAAAGCAAACTGCTCCCATTGAGCGGCTGGTCTCCCACGCTGGCCCCCAGGGGTTCCTGGTACGAGACCCTTCCCTTTCGCTGAACGTCGCTCGGGGGGGTCGCGGCTGCGCGACCGTACCTGTCCCCTCAGTGGCCGTTTCGGGGAAGAGCAGCTCGGACGCGTAGGAAGGAATGCATGAGAAGTGCGCCGTCGCTCGAAGCGACAATGCGCTTGGCCCAACCAATTCTTTAACGACCGGCATGCGCTCTCGGCGCGCCGACTGGAACAAAGGGTTGAGTCGCAGCCAGTGCACTGTCCGAACTGCGGGAAAGGCGAAGACACGCTGTGTTTCCTGGAACGACAGGGTTCGACTGGATGAGCGTGGGAGATGGCCCGAATGCCGCAGGGCTGCTACGATACCGATATTTCGATTGTGAGAATATCTGAGAGCGTGGGATAAGGAGAGGGAGAGCCATGATGGGAAAGAATGCCAAAATGCCTGTTTAAACTGCAAAGACGCTGCTGTCGGGATTAGGGACAGCCCACTAGGGAGTGGCTTAATCTGAGGGTAAACAGATTGGATAACAGAAGGTTGAGGCGGACCAGCAGTGGCCACCTCCCCTCTTTCTTTGTTACCGTAAGGTACTAAAGACTGGACGGGATTCGTTTCCCTTCAGTCTAGGCTGTAATCACTTAACTGATCGATCAGTAAGACTCCGTACGATGCAACTTCTGTCTGGGCCGTAACCACTCGGTGGTCGAACAGTGAGACTAAGTGCGTTGTATGTAGTAACAGTGTTCTAGGCTCTAACTTAAGAAAAGTTAAGTAGAAGAGTAAGACGCTGTTGATGTCTATGTTATCATCAGTGTGCTTCGGCAAGATGTACATATGACTGTAAATATTTGCTGCAATATACCTTCAAGTTCATTACCTCCAACCTGCCTCCTGCTTCATCGACGTCGATCATCTCCTTGACGGGACTTCAATCCACATCAAGGAGAAAACGAACAAGAAAAACATAACTGGCGCAGTAGGACAGGGATCGGCGAAGCTCTACAGCAACATACACTGGACCAGTGCCGAGGAGACCGAGGGGCAAGGCATCCGTCAGCCACCAGCGGCAACGTCGAGGCGATCCCACAGCAGCCAACTCCGGCACCGTGGAAGAGATCCAGGAACGACAGTGCATACAGCAAAGGGTGAGCAGGATTTCTTGCGTTTTTCTCTAGTTGGCATGGCAGTTTATGTGTAGAGCACATGGTGAGAACACGCGGGGGTGTTGAAACAATGGAGTCTAATGGAGATGAAGGTGCGAGTGCGGTAGCAATGGATCGGAGTCGAGAGCCATCAAACCATGGTATTCTAAATTCTGATCAGTCAAATGAGGCGAGAGTGCCTACTCAGAGGCAAGAATCGATGCAGCAGGCATCTCAGGTTTTGCCGAATTCAAGTGAAACGAGAACGCTCGAACTTGAAATTCAAAGCTCAATCTCCAGATTGAGTACGAAAAGCTATTGCAAACTAGAATGAACGCGGAACGTCTCAATGGCACGTTGTCCAACTCTGGGTCGGAGACGGGCGATCGGGGGCGACGGTGTTTCGATTCTGTCCAGCAATGCGCAAAAGTGCTGAAAGGGTTCCGCCTGCCGAGTGACGCGGATGTGCCATTATGGTTTGAGGAAGTAGAAAAACTATTTGCTACTTACCAAGTACCGTATGAGAGTCGCGTGCATTTGGTTATACCAGCACTAACTGAACGAGTTCGTTACTTACTGCGTAACCTCAACTCTGAAGAGAGTGCAGATTACGAGGCAGTTAAAGCAGCAGTACTGACGGAACTGAAGCTTTCTCCGGCAGAGTATCTGCAGAGGTTCGAAAGAGCGGTAAAGCGGAAGGAAGAGACGTGGGCGCAGTTCGCGTCCCGCGTGAAAACTTATTTCTCATACTATCTCCAAGTGAGAGAGGCCGACACGGTAGAAGTGATGGCAGAACTCATGGTTGCTGACCGTATAAAATCGGGCCTTAGCACGGAGGGTCTTGAGTATGTGAGACTAAGAGAAGGCGAGGGATGGCTTAGGCCAACTGAGATCGCTAAAGTGCTGCAAACTTTCGAACAAGCGAAAGGAAAAGGGCGTGCTTCAAAGCAACCAACTGTAGAAATGGGGCAGAAGCCGGCGACACGAGTAGAGAAAGGGGCTCTGAAGTGCCACTTATGTCACGGCTCAGGCCATTTCGCTAAAGAGTGCCCGAAGTCTAGTGATAAGGAGAGCAACCCGAAGAAGGCTACCGAGCCAAAGCGGAAGGTCCAAAAGGTAACGTTATCCCACGAGACGGAAACTGAAATACCTGATGGAGTACTTAGCGCAAAGGTGAAGTCTCTAAAACACGAGGGTGAAGGCACAAATAAACTGCAGTTAATTCCCGTATCATGTGCAGGTATATCCGCAGATGCAATTTTGGATACAGGGAGTGAAATAACTGTCTTTCGGGAGAGTCTGCTTCCGAGAAGTTTAGTAGAGCCGTCTGGCAAGGTGAGATTGGTGTCTGCTTTTGGTAAAACTATCGAGGCAAGGCTAGCTACGTTTCCGGTCAAATTAAATAGCCCGCGAGAGGTTACGGAGCCTCAGAGCGTCGACCTACTCTGCGCGTTAACTGATGAGCTCGTCGAGGGCACAGATTGTTTGTTGACCGAGGAAGATTGGAAACTTTTGTCGAAGGCCAGCAGCCCTCTGGCACCCTGTCGAGCACCGGCCGAGCCTGCTCCCGAGGCAGAACAAGCAGTAGAGAAACCAAAGGTCGTGGCATGCAATCTTACTTTGGAGAAGAAAGACGTTTCCGGCGAAGATACGCAAATTGATGAAGAAAGGGAGGCATCATTAGGCCAGAGAGAAGAGTTCCGCTAAGTGCAGTTGGGTGACACTACGCTAAAGAAATGTTGGGAAGATGCGCGTAGTGGGAAATCCGGCATGTTCATTTCAGACGGACTGTTACATCACTGCGACTCAATAGCAGGCACTCGAGTGAGTCAGCTAGTTGTCCCCAAAGATGCACTGAGGTGATGCACTTAGCCCATGAGTCGCTATGCGGGGGGCACCTGGGGCCAAAGAAAACAAGAGCTCGCATTAGGTATAATTTTTTTTGGCCAGGTATGGCGAAGGAGATATTAGGGCATTGTCGTTCGTGCCATGAATGTCAAATTAGGTCAGACAGGCGTCGCACAGATAAAGTGCCTATAACTCCGCTCACTAGACCCGAGCACCCTTTCCAAGTTGTCAATGTAGATGTGATCGGACCCCTCGACACACCGTCAGCGAGAGGGCATAAGTACGCGCTGTGCTTAGTGGACCTTTGCACGAGGTGGCCGGAGGTGGTTCCACTGCGCTCTTTGACCGCTAAGGCGACTTGCGATGCACTGATTGAGATATTCAGTCGCACAGGCGTTCCGGAGATGATCTGCTCCGATCAGGGCACTAATTTCAAATCTCAGCTCACGCAAACGATGATGGAGAAATTAGGTTGCACGCCAAGGTTCTCAACCCCAGAACACCCAGAGAGTAATGGAGTTGTAGAGAGGTGGAACCGAGTACTGAAAAACATGTTGTATCATGTCATTCAGAGAGACTCCAAGAATTGGGACAAATTAATCCCAATGGTTTTATGGGCTTATCGGGAAGTTCCCCATGAGGTAACCGGAGTAGCTCCGTTTCGTCTATTGTATGGAAGGAATCCCACGGGACCGCTTCTAATACTGCAGAGGACGTGGACGGGAGAAATGCCGGTGCCCGCAACATTGAGAGAAAGCCCCGCTAAGTATTTACAGCAACTTAAGGAGCAGCTCGAGACGGCCGCTAATATTGCTGAGCTAACTAGTGCAACTCATCAGGAGAGTTACGCCAGTGCCTATAATCGCAGCACCAGGCTCAAAGCTTTTAACGTTGGCGACCAGGTTGTGGTTTTCGACAATGATCGGAATTGTAAGATGTCACCTAAATGGCTAGGCCCATTCACAGTGGTTGGACGTGAGCGCGAACACTCTTACAGCGTTGAAACAGCTGAGGGAGAAGAGAAGCCTATCGCCTTTGCAAGCCACCGCTTCTCACCGACCCAGATGCGTTGGTCGACAATTGAGAGGGAAGCGTTCGCAATAATATGGGCCTTAAAGAAGTTTGACTACTGGCTTTTCGGTGCCATAGTAAACGTCGTTTCCGACCACAATCCGCTGTCGTACCTTACAACTTCTACTCCGCACGGGGCGAAATTGACAAGATGGGCGCTGGCGTTACAGCGATATCATGTCTCGGTACAACATCGGAAGGGTATATGTAACGGGAATGCGGATGCATTATCGAGGCTCCAGAATAGTTTGTGGAAGCCATCAGAATAACAGTGCCATGCCAACTGAGGGGGGGAACGTGAATGTTCCTGCCCACTCGCTGCTGTATATTGTGGACTGTGTGATTGACAATCCGAGAAACAGACACTAGTGATCTTACTGCTTGAAGCAGCAATGGTGTGCTTGATCGTTTAGCATGTATTTGTTTTCGTTTCTTGTATTCTCCTGTCGTGTTGTCTCGCAATTGTGTTTGATGTTTGTGTATACTGTTGTATGCTTAGAAAGTCCAGTGACCTAATCGCGGCAGTGATTTATCGTACCACTGAGCGTAGAACAGCCCAGCGTACTCTTAAGGGGGGACGTGTTATGTTGCCGCTCATAAGGCGATCGTGCAGGAGGAACGGCGTAGCACCGTACGCTATACAAAGCTTCTTTCTCGGCTCTCTCTCTGCATGTTCTTGGACAGCAATTATCAATGGAAAGCAAACTGCTCCCATTGAGCGGCTGGTCTCCCACGCTGGCCCCCAGGGGTTCCTGGTACGAGACCCTTCCCTTTCGCTGAACGTCGCTCGGGGGGGTCGCGGCTGCGCGACCGTACCTGTCCCCTCAGTGGCCGTTTCGGGGAAGAGCAGCTCGGACGCGTAGGAAGGAATGCATGAGAAGTGCGCCGTCGCTCGAAGCGACAATGCGCTTGGCCCAACCAATTCTTTAACGACCGGCATGCGCTCTCGGCGCGCCGACTGGAACAAAGGGTTGAGTCGCAGCCAGTGCACTGTCCGAACTGCGGGAAAGGCGAAGACACGCTGTGTTTCCTGGAACGACAGGGTTCGACTGGATGAGCGTGGGAGATGGCCCGAATGCCGCAGGGCTGCTACGATACCGATATTTCGATTGTGAGAATATCTGAGAGCGTGGGATAAGGAGAGGGAGAGCCATGATGGGAAAGAATGCCAAAATGCCTGTTTAAACTGCAAAGACGCTGCTGTCGGGATTAGGGACAGCCCACTAGATAGCGGCTTAATCTGAGGGTAAACAGATTGGATAACAGAAGGTTGAGGCGGACCAGCAGTGGCCACCTCCCCTCTTTCTTTGTTACCGTAAGGTACTAAAGACTGGACGGGATTCGTTTCCCTTCAGTCTAGGCTGTAATCACTTAGCTGATCGATCAGTAAGACTCCGTACGATGCAACTTCTGTCTGGGCCGTAACCACTCGGTGGTCGAACAGTGAGACTAAGTTCGTTGTATGTAGTAACAGTGTTCTAGGCTCTAACTTAAGAAAAGTTAAGTAGAAGAGTAAGACGCTGTTGATGTCTGTGTTATCATCAGTGTGCTTCGGCAAGATGTACATATGACTGTAAATATTTTGCTACAATATACCTTCAAGTTCATTACCTCCAACCTGCCTCCTGCTTCATCGACGTCGATCATCTTCTTGACGGGACTTCAATCCACATCAAGGAGAAAGCGAACAAGAAAACATAACTCCTACTATTGGACTAAAAAATATGCCCCTGGGCTTGCGCACAACTCCTTTCTTTTACTAGGGCCACCGTGGACACCGGTAAAATATCTGATGGGCTAAACCAGCAGTGGTACTTAAAAATGCGTGTTTTCCCATCATTTATCTCGCGATAGAAAACTGGCGCATACATTTTGTTACGAAGGGAGCGCTATAGAAAAAATATTGCGGGTGGTCCCTTTACAAAACATTAAAACCTTAACAATACCTTTGCTAAAAAAAAAAGAAAAAAGTCAGTTCGTTCATAGCATCGCGTATTTTTGCTTCGCCGGAAATCTTCAGGGAATCTTCAGGATGCACCTTACTGTCCCGGGTTTTCAGCCTGTCCTGTCGACGGTAAATCAAGTTGTCAAACGATGGTAAAAAAAGAAGCAAGCGTATAATGAATTATTATTTATTATTTGTGGGGTTTTACATCCCAAAACGAGCTCTGATTATGAGAGACGCCCTAGTGGAGGTCTCCCGAAATTTGGACCACCATGGGGTTCTTTAACGTGCACTGGCATCGCACAGCACACGGGCCTCAACATTTCGCCTCCATCGAAATGCAGCCGCCGCGGCCGGGATTCGATCTCGCGGCCTTCGGATCAGCAGCCCAGTACCATAGCCACTAGACCACTGTGGCGGGGCAAGGTATAATGAATAAAACTGGTTATAAATAAACTAACATGACTTAAGCTAATTTAAAATAAAGGATCAATTGTCAGGATTTAATAGCATCAATAACGGAAATAGCGAAGTTGCGGTCCACGTGTCTGAGGTGTCAGGATGCGCAACAAGCGGCGATTAACTTAAGTACGCGTCCGACCACCTTCCACTTAAGGTCGCTTTCTTAACGAAGGCTTGCTTCACTTTTTCTCTCAATTCACAATCATATATATATATATATATATATATATATATATATAGGCGATCAGAAAATCACATTGACAAACATATAGGATTTATTCTCATGTTTCGGCTGGAGACCAGCGTCCAGCCGAAACGTCAGATTAAATCCTAAATAATATTGTCGCGACTATAATTTGGAGAATGTACTTTGGTAGCCGAGAAAAACGAAGTAGGAGCACGGACAAGTACCACCAGCCTTTCGGAAGAAGACGAAGTTTGGCGTCTGCGCTTACTGTGGTACTGGAAGGCTTTAGAGCCTGATCCTGCAAAACTTGCATTGCAATTATAATTTTCTATTTAATTCCATCTATGTTACCGCTTCTATGCTGCAACGCACGCATGGCACGAAGAAAAGTATTTCCTTTTTTACACGATAGGAGAAGCCGATAGCACATCTGAAACAGGTAGCGATGTATTAACATACATCAGAGAAACTTAGTTAAAATATATTGAGCAGGCATACTAAGAAAGGGGCCCATGTTACATGGAACTGCGTTACATTGTTCGGGATGTGATGTATGTCACCACCTACTCGGATCACAAGGCCATGGTAGAGTCTACGTGCCCTGGTGCAGGTGACATGGCATTGCGTTACATGGCAAGACTTTAAAGTTTTCCGACGCATGCATCCTTGATCTCTCTCTTGTACCTATTTGTTTCTGTTGCTAGTTTTAAATGAATCAAGAAAAGAAGGTAAATATTTGTATCACTGTTCGAAGGGCTAAATTTTCTAACCGCGGCAGGAGATTGTGTAAGAAAAGAATAATCGTTCAATATCGAGTAAAGCGAAGTCAAATGAAACGCTTCGTAGAGTCTCCTTGACACAAAACAAACGCCCTGCATAATTTGATACATGTGCACCACAACATGGTTGCATCCGGAGATTCATGTTGAAATTAGCGATAAAAAAGAGGCAGTTATACGTCATAACTATTAGCGCTCTAACTATCAGCGCTCTAACACCGTAACACTATGTTTACCGTGTAGTAGATCTCGTCGAGCAGACTCGCAATTATGAGAGAACACAAACGTGCAGAGAATAGCGACAAAATAATTGGATTTGTAATTGTGTTGATTGAAACAGAGTGACTGAGCTGCGTAAAAGGAATGAGAAAGAAAAGGAGGGAGAGGCTTGGTTGCTCACAAGTATCTCAAAGGCTTCGCTCATATATCGTGGAGTTACACAGCAAAACCGGCACAGATTTCAGACTGACTCTCAGTTGACCTTGGGCGTTAGTACATATACATTCAGCGCTTGCTGGTGTAAACGTCGCAGTTTGCGCTAGCTTCCGCTAAGTATTTTCACAAGTTCATTAGACAATGCTTTTTTTAGCTATGCAGAAACTTCATTTGTGGTGCAAACAACGCATGTTTTCGCGCTGCAATTCAGCCAGTGAAATCGCGTTAACTTCTTAGGCGGTTCCGAAGAAAAAGGATAAATAGATGCTTAAGGAAAGGACGCTTTTTCGTAGCCCTTGTAGACACAGTGCCCCCCCTCGAAATATGCGACCGCGTGGCCGAGTGCACACTGGCGTCCTTCGGTTCCGCATTTAAGCACCACTAGACACCTGCAGCGGGAAAATGAGGGACAATCGTAAGAAGAAAATGAGCCAAATTAATAAACCAGTAAAGCACAACAGAGGAAAAAAAATGCCGCCCACATCTTCCCACGGGGGGAACTCGAGTAAATGCGTCGCAGAGTGGTGGGGGTATCGCGTGAATGTTGCGTAATTGTGTATGGTTTGGGAATGCTTAATTGTTATTTCGTCTTTATTCTTATTTATTGAATGAAGGAGAAGCGAAGGCAAGGAGTGTAAAGTTAAAGTGTGTCTTTATTGCTTGGTGCCGTCGTTGTATTGGACGGCACGAAGGTGGGCGCTTGCGTCCACGAGCAGCGTCCGGAGCCGCGTCTCGTTGACGTTTGCACGCCGCATCTCGCTCACGTACCTGGGGTCTTAAAGCTCGCTGCTCACGTTTCGCCGCTGGTTCTCGTGCACGAAGTTCGGAATCCGCAGCTTGGTGTTGCCGTTTCGCAGAAGCGTCGCGCTGCCAGAGTGATGGATTGAATTCCGAACGCGCGCTCCGCCGCTTATATACACACCGCCCGCGTTCGAGGGAGAGGAGTACGGGGGAGAGGTCTGCACCCCCAATGTGCATGCTCGGCTTGCTCAACGCCCGGTGGGCCGGCACGAGACGAGCCGAGCATGCGCAGTGGGGGTGTGGACGGCGCCGCCGAAGCGCGACATCGTGCGACTAAGAAATGCTGCGCATTTCAAAGGCTGGTATCAACTGTAGCTACGAGGCGATGCTGGCAGATCGCGGCATCGTAACTATTGGAACCACTTTGTTCCGAACCCATAACCAATATATTTTTTTCGGTTCAGGCTTGGTTCGGCTTGAAGCACGTCCCGAGAATATCGTTACGTGTTCGGGTTCAGTTAGCCGAAATTCCGGTTCGGGTACGGTTTACGGTACGGGTTCGGTTCGACACACTGGTTTGAAGGTCTTCATTCCCTCGCCGGCTCTGTTTTCCTTTGGATTTACCTTGATATCGCAACAGCAGAATATAATTGCATTGAATGAAAACACAAAGACAAAATAATTGAATAAGAACATTTTTCTAAAATCTTTGAACGTCAAGCTATTCTTGTTAGTCTTACTAAGAAATCAGCACTGACGTGATTCGTTACACGTAGCTTTATTGAAAAATTTATTATTTTATTTCAGGTGTGAATATCATACTTCAGGCATCAAGGTTGGCCTTTTCTCACAATGAGGTTATTAGGACAATTTCCATGAAAGATCATAATTTGCGTCGCCGATTTCCCGCAGATCTCGTAAAACTTGTCCTCACAAACATTAAAAGATCGACCTTGTTCATACGCATTTCGCACTGGAGTATCCCATACGTGAATCTCGCAGTTACGCATATCTTTTATGAAAAAGAAGCAGAGAAATGCTCAAGGTTAGGGTGCAGAATACTCACACAGTATAGATATTTGCCTGAAGCGCCCGCATATCTGCGGTGGCAACTATTCCATGCAAAAACACCGCACATGTTCCCCACACGTCGCGAAGGATACACTTCAGTAAAACCAGTCTGCCACGCTTACAAAACAACAAGCTGATTTACAAAATGGCAAAATACCGTGCGTACAAAACCAAGCTTCAAACAATGATTTTCACGTGAAAGGAATAAAATACTGCGAAGCTTGTGCTAGTAGCGCGAGGCTAGCGAAGCAGATGGGTACTTGGCTTGTGCGGGTTTGCTTCCGGCATTCGCGCATGTTGTCGTGGTCGGAGGCTTCGGGAAACGCCTCGCAAAGCACTGCGAGGCCCAGCGAACGCTTCTCAGAGTTTCGCACCGAGCTCAGCGTAAAGATGTTCGCGTCGAACTATAGACGGTGGCAGACGCCGCACGCGTGGCCTCGGCTTGGCGCTGTCCCACCCCTCTGCTGTACTACATTATGCACGCCTATGATTCTCTGGGGAACGTTACTAGATTAGCTGATCTAGTAACGTTGACTCTGGCAGCTACTTGGACGCCACGAGAGAACGTGGCGCCCAGCTATGAACAAATGCATAGTTTGCAAGATGCTTTGTCTGCTTGATTGTTCCTTGATATGTGGCACTTGCCCACTACTGTGAATTGGCCATGAAGCCGGCGGTAAGATGAGGAGGAAAAAAAATTGAGATAAAAGCAAGGAAGAGGGAGAAATCGGCAACGTAAGGAAGAAAGAAATGTTAAAGAATGATACAATATTTTGTAATACAAATAAACTATAACAAAATAATCTGCCGTTCAATTAACTAATAGGAGCAATTTCGAAGTACCAAGTTCTGATTTGAATGATGATTAGCAATGATTAGCGTTTCGGTCGGGCTCCGACCAAAACGTTCATGTAATGAACCGTCGTTGTCTAAGAGGCGCATCGTCAATTCTGGTATAAACTGGGCGGCAACTCAAGCTATTGTCGCATATGCAGTCCTATATATATATATATATGTATATATATATATATATATATATATATATATATATATATATATATATATATATATATATATATTACAAACGAATTGCGCACTTGCGAAAATCGCACGTTTATTGTTCAACATTTCGGCCGTGGCACGGCCTTCGTTCTGACGAAGGCCGTGCCACGGCCGGAACGTTGAAAAATAAACGTGCGATTTTCGCAAGTGAGCAATTTGTTTCTAATCTACTTTTAAACCGGACCCACAGAACTTCATCCCCGAATTATATATATATATATATATATATATATATATATATATATATATATATGTGTGTGTGTGTGTGTGTGTGTGTGTGTGTGTGTGTGTGTGTGTAGCACACACACACACACATATGTTCCATGTTCACGCAAGTGATTTCATCACCGAATATTTCCTCTTAAAAATGTACACCGCCTTCGGCCCATTAGAAAACCTCGCTTCTTCAATTGTAAATAACCGGCTCTCAGCTCACTCTCTGTATTCCAAGATGTGAGCATAAGGCTAATTATTGTAACGGTCGGCTACCAGCTCACCCCAATGCACCTTAGGTCCTCGCGTTTACGCACCATTGCCTGACAATGTGGAATTAGTGGCCGAAGGGGACGAGAACGTCTTCAGCATGGCACGCTGATGCGAGGGTATGTTCGTATCGTCAACCGTTACCGTTACACAACTGGAAATACTGTGAATTTATAATAGCGGCCAGGCCGTCCCGTGCTCGGCAAAGATTGCACAACCGCGCGCTACGAGAAAGGAGAATATTCTCTTCATAAGGCCAATAAGAAAACCCGGTATACAATATTCTAGATTTTACATTTTACGCGAACCATGTTTAAATATATGAAGAACAGAAAAGCTACCATGTCTGGACATTCAGACCAAAGCATCGTTCTGTCTCATCAAATGTTTGAATCCTTTCACCGTTCTCTATTTTGGAAATACATTTGGAGAAATCTCGGTGTGTTATACCTAGGGAAGACCTCTGATGTTGTGGGCTCAAGACGATGACACCGACTGTCTCAAAAATTACGGCGAAGCGAAAGACAGGATTCGCGTTATTTATGCAAATGACCAGGGAACTGCATTCTAGCGGGACGCGTAAATAATAGTGCTGGCGTTCGCAGTGCTGTGTATGAACACCATTTAAAAATTGTTCTTGTTTTCCTTAGTTGATGCAACATAATTCAGAAATAAGAGGAAGCAAAGAAGACGTAGACAAAACAAAGACCTTGACTATCGCTTCGTCTTGCCAATTCGTTCTTTATTCGCTTTAACTCACGCCTCCTGCTTTACAGGTACACATATGCAGGCCCGCTAGTTCTAGTAGCCTCAGCCATGAAAGTAATAATTGATGTGAAATCTAATATAGAACATACTTTGAACAAAACTACATCGAAGTGGAAATCTGTATATGGGTAAATTAGGTATACATCTGTATATTGCGATATGTAATAAAGTTATATTATAGGTAGAAAATTAGGCATATATACCTAAACATAGATGTAGTTAGCCATAGCTACACCAAGTCAATTTTAAAAAAATATTGTAGTTATGCTCTTGCGCCTTAAAAAGGAACAAATAAATTTGTTGCCTATCATAGACAACCTGTTAGATGTGACGCTGCGCGCCACAAATGTACTAATAGTGCGCGTTCCCAAAAAATGTCCAATTATTGAATCCGTGAAGAAACAGAGGTGCTACGCTGACGGATGATGTGAGTGCCAATGCCTCAAGTGCAACCTACACGACGATATTATTGCGATAACTCTAAAGAGGTCGGTTCGCAGAAATTCTGGTGTCGGTGCCGGCGTCGTTGGTTGTGCACGTTAAAACAGCGTTGTCCATGAGTGAAAATTCGAGGTAGATGCAAATAAAGAAAAAAACCTTTGGAGCCCGGAGAATCGAAGCAGGAACCCTTGCTCTTGAGCGCATTGCGCAACGCGCTCGCCCGCCCTTTTCTTCTTATTTTTACCTTATGGCCTTCTACACAACAAGGTACAACACACTTTACATTAGCTCAACATAAACGTTTCATGGGCGTTAAAGCATCGAACAATGATGCGACCTTTTGGTCACCATCACCCTTCTTATGTACGTTGCGCACCCTGATAAGCATTTCTACAAAACTTTCGTGTACAGGTGAAACTTTCGCGTCACAATGTCTATAAGCTAACAGGCTGCGCCATACTGCATCCAGAACAAGCAACATGATAACATGTGTTGGTTCAATTTAACTGCCAATGGTCAGAAAGCGAATTCAACGAGGGTTTAGTGGCAAATCTTTCTTTAAGGTTCTTTGCAATATGTCCCAACGGAAAAGGGCATTGTTAAAATAAATGAATACATGTTCAATAGTTTCTGGCTTATTGCACAAGAAACACCTGCTTCCCCATAATACATAAATCCCTCGTTTTTCAAGCCACGTTTTCCCTGACAACGTCCCAATGAGCAGTTTATAAAAGAAATGTGTTAACACTGGGTGGTATACACATGTTCTTGACCCTCTTTAGTACGTCCTGTTCTCGTCCTTTTTGAAAAATTAACTGGTACATTGGCACGGGGAAACCACTGTCAATAAGGTCCTTCATAACATACTTTGTTTTAACGTCGGAGAGATAGTCACGTGAGAACTTTGCTCTGATAAAGCGTAGGACAACAGAACTTCGCAGAAGAACGGCGACATTGTGCAACGTGGCGCCATGTCCGAAGGCACCGAAATGTCAGGCAAGGAACCTGACATCATTGCTTAAAAAACAGCACAAAAAATGTTCCTTTTGGTCTCTTATTAACATTCGCTCTGCCATACGACTTGGTTGAGGAACAGATGTCAGGAAGAGAGACCTCGTTTCCTAACTCTACGAAAGAAATTGGTTCTTGCTGTTCCCTCCCACGTAGAGGCACAGATAAACGTGGCAAACATGCGGGGTGGACGAGAGCTGTATCCAATAGATACAGCGCTTGGCCACACCTCATATATCCTCCTGCCTTCTTCATCTTGAGGCGGGTGCAGCTCTACACGAAACATGCACAATGAAGAAAGCGCACCTGCGCATCTTCTTCATTGTACGTGTTTCGTGTAGCGCTGCACCCAACTCAAGATGAACCATTGCCGACAACCTCAAGTCTCATTTATAATGGCGCCATCTTCATCGCCGAGGTTTGATGGCGCATCTATGTGAAATGGTGTAGGAAGACGAGGGAGGCCGCGCAGTAACGCAAGCAACTGCAATATTCTGCAGAGTGGTGTCGAGTCAACTACGTTGCTGGCCGACTGAAGAACATGGCAAGCGGAAGAGAGCGCGATGCGAATGGAGCCAAGCATCGATATCGCGTTCAACTCCTTAGGCTAAGCTTAGGGTCCGCACAATTCTTAGTGATCAAGGCGCATCAGCTATTTGGCTATTTACGTTCGAACTGCTTGTTGAAGAAATCAACTCAATTTTTATATAAATATGTCACGGCCCTCGCTATTCTAAGGATAGACAAATTTATGCGCGTAAATATTACGACACATCCCACAGAATAGCAATCCAGGATGACTGCTGCCTAACAGTGCATAACGACCTTATAGCACGTCCTGTTTATAGGTTCCGAATTATGCGTCCGGCCAGATATTGAAATCTGTACTTACGACCACTGCCGACGCCCGGCTGTGTCACAACGAAGACACCACACTTGGAAAGGGCGCTGTAATGCTTCATCTGCTTTTTGAGGATATATTCTGGAAATATATGTAGATACAAAACGCAAGCGTTTGAAAATTAGTTTCCCGCTTCCCCTTTGCTGCGAATATCAGGCATATAGTATCCAATTACAGCAAAGAACGCATAGCAATAAAATTTATATCCTAATCCATTGGTCTGATTAATTACAACACAAACATATATTATTGTGTAGCTTACCTGGAGTGCAAGATAATAAAAAAGGCAGAAATAGTGAAACGGTGGACACATGTGATGAAATGTGGAACCCGAATCTTTTTATATAGGTATACTAGTGCAAAGTTGTCTAAAACGGAGCCAAAACGGAACTAAAACGGAGCCAAACGCATTCACGAAAAACCGTAATACGCGATGCTTTAAAATTTAAATACAAGTACATACGGTAGCTCTGTTTCATAGTCATCAGCGTGGCGGTGACTGCTCGTGAACGACTGATATCGGCTAAAAGAGGAACAAGCACGCACAATTATGTGAACGCTGTAAGCGGCACTACTGACGACAGGCAAAAGAAAAGAGGGTGAGGGGAGAGTTCTCTCTGAGGTGCGACGGCTGCGACTATGGAAGCATACAGTCCCACCTAGATTTGCCTCGGTGCGGTAAGTGCTGTCGAGGTTTTTGAGCAGAATCACTAGCAACCGCAATGAACACTTAGACATTAAAGCACAGTGTGACGGGTTCACGCCGTCTGCTCCATGGATGTGCTGTCACCACCGATCCCAAGCACAAATAACATTTATTACTGAGCAAACGTCTAAGCTAAAAGCGTAAAAAAATTGGCTGCGTATCTGCGTGCGTCGCTGCAAATCACGTCGAAAGACGATAGATAGTCTTCTGCCGGCCGCACTACGCTGCGTGAGATATGGACGCCATCTGGCAGCGCCGTCGGGAAATATAAGCTTGTGCAGAATCCCTGCGCAACTGATCAACATAGGCGACAACCGGTCGTACTGTAACTTCTTCAAGAGGCTCACGGCTACGAAAGAGACCAGGACAGTTCCTACCGCCAAACAGGCCCATGACGACGTGCCCTCAGTGCTGGCGTCGTTGAACGCGGCAGCACGTTGCTGAACTTGGCAACACGTTTATTGTGAACGAAGTAATTTTATACATCCTCATGTGTGGCATCGGGGAAGAAGTCCTGCGTTCCTGGGCTGAGCAGCGTGTAATAAATTCGCAACTCCAGAAAAAGTGGATCATCTGGCAGCACTGCTGAGAAAAACAAAGATGGTTTCTATATCCAGGGTCACGGCCGGGCTTCCGCTTAGTGCTGTGCTAAAGTTTTTTGATTGCGGGTTCGAATAATGATGCTTCGTCGAATGCGGAAGGGTTCTTTTGCTGCCGACACCTGATATTAATCGGTCTAAAAGATTTGAGCGGCGAAACAGCGGAAATAATTGCGCTATGCGTTCAAACGTCGCACTTGTTTGGAGACCCGCATCAGATTTTCTTAAGGATAAAGAGCCTTTCAAGCGAGCCTGAAGATGAAGAAGGCACGTACGTGTTCATGCGTAGCAGCCTCTCCGAAAGACGCAAGCACTTGTGCGCGGCGTTGCTCCATTGAGTACAAATGCGTCCCTTATAAATGTGTTAAAAGAGTGCAGTTCTATGCGCGGTGCCGGAAGACAATCTTAGAGGCGCGTTGAACAGGTCGAGGGCTGAAAAGTTGGAACGAGCGCAATAAACCCTGAATTGACACCAGATGAACTCGAAATGCAAACGCCCTACGTTAAACGATCACTCATTACCTCCATAACCACCAAACAAATTACGAGGCGCAGCGCGCGCATGGGACGAAGGCGGCCAACGAAGGCAAGCGCTCGCTTTATATCTACTTACTACAATGCATGCGGGCAAAAGTACGTCAGCAATAATGTTACCGCGGTTCAAGTTGAGGATAGGCACGCTCAAAAAAACGTTACCAAATATACACGAATAAACGATGTCACTATTTTGTTCACGCGCTTGCCCTAAACTACACTCCGGCTCTTCGAAAAGCGCGCATAATAATAAACGCGCCCACACACTATCTGTGTACTTACTGGGGAGGAAGAAATCGTCGCGAGTGAAGTGCCTGGACCAAACTAGCATAGTTCCCGTCACCTTCTTTTCGATTCGCAAGTTCCTTATCCATGTTGCCCTGCGCGAAGCGTCGTCTGCTTCATTGGGGAACCGATGAAACGACGTGTTACTGTCTTTGCATCGCGATGACACGCTCTGAGGCACGCAACAAAAGTCTTTTAATAAGGATTCTTTCTTTTTCAGGCTGCTTCGACGTTACATGGCGCCGATTAAGGAACTACAGAGCTGTTTTACAGCGCGCGGTAATGCGATACCATGCCGCGTTTCGAGGTCGACCTTGGATCGGCTGGTTCCAGGAGCGTCCGCTAGGTGGCGAGCATTTAGATGGAGTCGCGAATAGGCGTTGAGCCTTCCATGCCGGCTGGAATGAGTCGGAGCTGCCATTTTCTCCCGGAATGGTCCACACCCAGGGCCATGCGCACGGGCATTTTGTTGGCGTGGTGCATGGACGCAACCATCATTACGGGGCTCTAGAGTGGAGATTTTGCGGTAAAGGTGAAGCCGGTGGCCGCCATCTTACTGAAGGCACCGATTGACAGCATCCAAATAGCACAAAATAACAAGCGTTTTCCTCACCCTACTTAACCCCTTTAAAACGGTCAGCCTTGCTAGACAGACACTGCTTGATGTGTCTTTTGTGCTACGGGTGCTGGGGTGGAACTTGGCCAACGCGAAAATTTGTGTGCAATATCGTCGCATTGATACTCGGTCAGTGGTATTTTACTGATCCAAAGCAAAGTGCTCTTACATTGCAATTCGTCTAGAGTTTAGCAGAACAAGAACGCGTGAAATGATACTTGTTTCTGGACACTCTGGCAAGCTTTTAGGGCTGAATCATAGGCAAACGCCGGCTTCACCCGTCATCCCCCGCGGTGGTGTAGTGGTTACGGTACTCGGCTGCCACCCAAAATACGCGGGTTCGATCCCGGCCGCGGCGGTCGTATTTTCGATGGAGGCGAAAATGCCAGAGGCCCGTGTACTGTGCGTTGTCAGTGCACGTTAAAGAACCCCAGGTGGTCTAAATTTCCGGAGCCCTCCACTACGGTCTTTCTCTCCTCTCTGTCTTTCACTCCCTTTCCCCCACCCCCACGGACGCTTAGCCGTGCTCCCTACATGGGCTGCAGAAATTAGCGTCCTTTCCTAACCGAACCACAATCATCAATCATCATCACCCGTCGCGGTAAGGTTCAGCGGGCGTTGCCACTCCAGCATCTATTTAACGCGATAGCGTTAGAGAGCTCGTTCCGCAGAAATACCGCCGTCGGTGACGGCGTCTTCGTGAACGAAAAATAACAGCTCCGAAAATGGACAACTATGTCCATCTAGCGGAAAACATATCAAGCACTATCTCGACTACTGTGGCCTCCGAGGCGGCAGTCGCGCTTGTCATCTCGGAGGCCATGCGACTACAGCAGAGCCTATATGCGGTCTCGTCGGATGCTCTGCGTCCACATTTTTAGCACTTCATTCTCACGATACCATTAAAGAAGTGAAGCACTGCAGTTGCCATTTCACCGACCATAAGGCGATGCTTGTTGCGATTGGCCGGAAGAGGTCTCAGAAGAGCAAATCGGACAGCTGCCACATAGTTAACGCAAGAAGAACGACAGAATGTGATCATTTACGAATAAAAGTGTCACGCCTAAGCGCAGTTCATAACACAGGACCATGTGACTACAACACTGTACAAAATTTTCATGAAGTTGATATAAAAGTGCGGTCTAGTTAGAACGAAAACCTCTACCATTTCTATAGATACGTCGCGCACGCGCGTGTGTGTCTGTGTCTGTGCGTGTGTGTGTGTGTGTGTGTAACAACACATATTAATAAGTATACACTGAGTGGTTGAAGTGCACACTAGAGGCCGGATTTCGCTATGGCATTCAACTCTTAAAGGCGAAGCTTGAGAGTCCCCCAATATTGTTAAAATCTCCTTGGGCTGGAGCTCTTTCTGCTCGAGGTGGGGGGGGGTTCGGTGCACATTTTACCCGACGCCTCCACCATTTTGTCACGCGCTTAATCAAGAGCCACTGAAGACAAGCAGACGCGTACGTCGGCAACAAGAGAACTCCCTTCCAAATGGCGCGGAATATTCTTAATCTGCATGCTTATGCCCTTCTAGCCACGATCTGGGACACGCATACACTGGAAATATGATTGATACCAAGATGGCTCACTCGTATTTGTCGTGCAATCACACAATATTCCAATGTTCATTTGCACCAAGTCAACGAGACGATAAGGAGAGTACCGAGACGTAGGCGGTTCAGTAGATAAATGTACAAATATATAGAAGCGTCGAAATTTACAGGCTCACAATGAAATCGTTCGCGTTTAAAAGAAAGAACACAAAGGCGACTCATGCTTACGTTGTTTACGTGGGGTTGGCCAGAATACCCATCGTTAATGTAAAAGTTATTCTACTCAAACCTAAGTGCATCTCAATCAACCGAAAATGCATCAAACGCTGCGGGATAACGCTGTTCAAGACATTGAGGTAACTATAGAGGTCGCCTCTGCAAAGATTATTCTTTTTTTTTTCAAGACTTTATGGAGATATCCAAAGACATTATGTGCATGTGGTTGTAGAACCCTTCACTTGCTGTTTCCAGCGCCCGTCTTGGGCATCTCGAGCAAGACTTCTCGCGCCTGCTTTGGCAGTATCATATTTATTCTGGCGCACAGCTGAACACTATAGTGCTGCCTGATTTACACCCACGGTGAGCGCAGATAATTGGGTGCGAAATGAGTAAACCAGATACGCTCTCTTGCTTCGATTTCGTTCAAAGTGCGTGCACTCTGCGGAATAACGTAACTCATATGTGGATACCAAGTATTGTAGCAAGACACGCGAAACCCCGGTACACTTTCGTTTCAAACACCGAGGATGGAATTTGTTTGTGTACAAATAGAGTGACAAGCGAGTCACAAATGAAGAGAGTGACAACACCAGCGCAAAGTACATGAACCAAACTTTTATGCAGTGGCACCATACTCGCTTTCAAGACAATGAGTGCCTCAGGGAACAATGTACTACACTGATTACTTGTTCATAGAGCGTATCATAATACAATATACTCCCTATGCGGCTTTCCATAGTGGCACGAATTCTATGTTGATAGCTAGCATTTCCGTAATGTTGGGCGTTATCTTGTAACGCAAATACCAAATAAAACGTGTTGATATTTACACCAGGTAAATTGACACGACAAGCACGAAATTACACATCGAGGTAAGCTTTGCCAAAATGCAATATGTGCGTATTTACGTGCTCCTTCAGAAATCAGAAGAGCAATGCATTATTGCGTACCGATTCGTAGCGCCACTGTACACAGGAAACGTTTTTAACAGGAAAGGTTTTTACTTGAGAAGGAGTCTTTAGAATGGAAGGTTCAGTCCTTAACGCGAGTGAACGTTTCCACAAGAGGGAACATTTCTTTCTTAAAAATGGGTGTCTGTCTTTGGCGTCGCTTCACACTACATCTGAGCAAGAGTTCGCGGTCTTTTCCTTTTGTGCAAAATCACCCACGTCACTGACCGCAAAAGTGATTTGTCTTACCTGTCTGTTCTCCCGACTCTCCTTGAGGTGTATCTGGTATCCCTGTAATACAACAGAACGACTAGATTAGAACGATTGTTATAAGTAAATGACGCCAATCTCCAACTTCGCCAAATGTTTTATTGAGATATATCCACTTTCTTGAAACCCGATTTTCTTTTTCTGCCAGTACGTAATAAACACTCCGCGACAGCGCCAAGCATTGAGGCAGTAGGTAGCTGATATTAGCAAAAACATGAATTTTGCAGGGTATCCTAGTTACCCACCAGAATATTGCAATAGTGATAGCTGCGAGAAGTATCATATTGCTCCCGAAATAAATGCTGCACATGGACGATGATATATAGCCAGGAGTTGGAACATGGTCTAACAATGAGCTGACTCCTATATGAGCTGGCTCCTATATGGTAGCGTGCCGAAATTGTGCGACTGATGTAGACTGTGGAAGTGCAAACGGAAGGCGCATCGACCCGGCAACATACAAACCCAGTGAATGGACTGCCATAATTCGTGTCTATAAAGGTGGTCAGCCCAGCCTGAAAACAAAGGTTGCACCCTCTCTTTTAGTCCCTGGTTTAGCTAAGTCTTCACTGTGTGCAGTCGGTGCCCTGGCCTTCGCTGCTACTGCATCTTGCAAGCCGATCACGTGCGTTTAACCACATATACTCGTAGCACACGCAGTGGCGCTGCAAGGTAAAGAAGTTCCTTTACTTCCTGGCGGCACTGTATGAGTCGTTTTCCGACTAAGAGAATTCGCCTTGAAAGGACCGATGGTGCATTTGCATATGCCGCTGCAGGTCGGACCATTAGAAAGCTTCACCTCATGATACACCCTAGCAGTAACACGTTCCCTGTCGCTACCTTTCTCGAGGCAGCCGCCCTACACCTCGTCCAACTAAAGGGCGTTGTTCTCCAAAAGAGCAGTTACCCCGCCTCCGCCTAATTCACACCGCCGCCTGCTGCTGTGCAGCGTCGTCTCGCAAGTCTACCGCAAGGAAATATTGGAGCAGATGCTACGGAACCTCCAGACCCGCTACCCAGGCGCTGATGGCATTGCAGTCCGCAGAATGGGGAGGGCCCTCTCCGAATTGATGACTTGTAAGCGCAGAGCAGTTAGAAACACCGTAGGCTTCATGAATGTGGCGTAAAGGTGCACGCAGTACAAGTACAGACGTGTGGCCTATCGCCCCACCTCATACAGAAAATGGTCTCCGCACACGGCACGAGGTCAAGCATGACCTACAAGCCCTGCTGCATCGCAAGCTGCATTCTCTGTGGGACCCAGCACCTCACGGGCACCGCATGGTACAAGGGGACAAATCCTGCCTGGAAACTACTCAGCCCATGACCTTAGAAGACAGTTTCCACCAAGGAGCACTTTCTCTCGCACTTCACGACCATCTTAATATTTCTCTACGTGGCCAAAAGGACGAACGGCATGACCTCCCAACGCTCGGAATTGCATGCTCTGAGGGACAAAGTAAAGCAGCTCAGGGAAGCCCTCTCCACATTCACCAAATCTTTCCCTCGCGTTTCATCACTTCCATCTCTACTCACCCATCCGACCAGCCTCCTCAGAAAAACAACAGGAAGCCTGAAAGCTTTCCTACATGTTCATGCAGACACACCGAATAAGCGTGTTATGATGAACCTAACATTCGTTCATTCTATTTGTCGGTATATCGTGTCCGATGGTTACTCTGATGTTTCGCCACAGTTACCGACGCAGTGAGTTCTGAGTAGTTCACACAAACTAAGTAGGTCTAGCACACTCACACTAGCTTTTCAAAGAAACACAGAGTACTGATTTCGTACAAGGAGGCTTCCTTAGAACAGCCTATATGTGAACGGTGTAAAAACTGAACGTTCACCAGGCAGGCCGAATGATCTGCTGTCGGTGAGAACAAAGCAAGAGAAGTTATGGCGCAAAATAGACAAATTACGGCATATTTAGGAAATGTTCCGCCGTTGAGGATCTACGGAAGCAGTAAATACATTTATGGAGATAAATTTGGTTATCTGCTTGCAAGCTGAATGTGTTGTCTTGAAAAAGAATGTCCACAAGACTACGCTCCGCATACTTCGAAGGAGCTTATATGTAACCAAGCAAGATAAAAAAAATACAGCATATAATTATGCCGTTTCTTACTTTGCCATTCGTTGATGAACATTGAGGGATATCCATCAGACATATTTAGTTTTGCTTCGAGTTTCACTTGTATGCTGAAATTGTGAAACCTCTGTTTAGTGGGCATTGCTGGGAATGAAAACTTTTCTCGTTAAATTACGAACTTCGCTGAATGCGAAGCCGCTTACGGCACGCGCTAATATAATACTTAATCTGTGTGCGAACGCGCTCGCCACACCTGGGAGAGCGTACCAGCTGATCGCGCCTTGTCATTTTTTTTTCGTGGAAGGGATGGTGCATGAAAACGATATGATCTAAACCCTAAGTTATACATATTCTCCACAAACCTCAGCCGCATTTCTTACTACCTTTTTTATTTAGCCATGTGTCTTCCTCACTTCTGTTGGCCTAAGGTGTCGAAGGTAAAAGGATGCAGGAAGAGTTGACAAAGTATCCGGGAATCCCCAGTAGATGAAAACGTCAAGAACTCGTTGTCTTAAATGAGGCGCTGTCCATCTTGCAAATTGTGGGAGTTGGTGGTAAACCATCATCACAATCACACGGTGCTGTAATGTGAAAACTTATCTACATATAGATTTCGGGCATTAAGGCCTTTACGGATTCTTGCGCGAACACCCTGCTTGTGTGAAAATTGAGCCTTGGTAGATTTGCTCCTACAAGATAGAACAGACCTCGGCGGTGTATTACCACGTTACACCCGTTCTCAAACCAAGTGACCTCACTGGATACGGAATAGCGATTGTGCACGCTTCACGCCTTGGGCACTTTCATCTGCGTTTCACACTATTACTTGCGGCCAGGCTGGCCGCTTCCGTCTACGGGGGAAATTGTTGTTGTTGTGGCCTCTGTAACTGGCATATACACACGAGGGCGATTGGCCACGCTACAGGTAATTATATATGCAACGGGAAACTTCAAAGGCTTAGCCTCAATCTGAGAAAAAATAAAAATTAAGGTAGCGTTTGTAATTAAAAAAAAGGATTAAAATTTTCTGAAGGAAACATTCGCAATGAAACCCTGTGGTCGACAGCGCTACCAGCGTATTCTTCCGGACGCTTCGATAAATTTATGCAAAGGTGACAAAACAGCATTATGGCTTCTTCCATCGCGAGAAGCACCAAAATATAAAAGATCTGATGTGGTTAAAGCTAATCAATGTAAGTAGTTATGCGTAAATCGTCTTCCTCATCCTCATTCGCAACAAGCCATCATCAATCGTCGCGCGTGTTCCTTCGTCGGCGCCATGTTGCCTGTTCGGTATAAAGCGTCGACTGAACCGTGACACACACACACACACACACACACACAAACACATATATATATATATATATATATATATATATATATATATATATATATGAAGAAGGAGGTGTCCTTGGATCCAGCAGAATCAAAACACTTCGAAGCGGAGGACGTGCGAAACGAAAACTTTTTATTTTTCCAACGTTTCAGCCGGGGACCGGCCTCCCTGATGAAGGCCGGTCCCCGGCTGAAACGTTGGAAAAATAAAAAGTTTTCGTTTCGCACGTCCTCCGCTTCGAAGTGTATATATATATATATATATATATAGCGTTGCTGAGCTGCTTATTTATAACTCGTGACCATCGCCTGCTTCACAGCCCTGTCGGTTTTTGGCGGCGGTACACCGGGATAGATGCGATGTTAGTGCGTACGTGGAATGTTTAGAGCACTGCAATCGCGGAGCGGAAGCGGCTATATCACGTAGTATTTTCTTGTTTCGCGGGCATCTGCTCTCAGCTGGAGAACAGTAATTATGAAAAGTCAGAAAGTTAGGAACTTCTAATTTGCCATTTCGCAGAACACTCACAGCTTTTTTAGGGGAATTATTTGCGTAACTTCGTTTTATCTGTGCTTAATTGAGTAATCTTGTCTAATTAACCAATTAAGCGGCACATAAAAATAGTCTGACCCGCTGCATACGATAATAAAAAAAAGAAGAAAAAAAATCGCGCCATCTTCCCAAAGGGAACCCTGATGGGATGCGAAGAAGCAGCGTTGCGCACGGGTGGCGTCACGGGTTGAACGGCGCTAACGCGGGTGCTGCGGTGAGCGATGATGATGATGATGATGATTGTGGTTAGGTAAGGAAAGGACGCTAATTTCTGCAGCCCATGTAGGGAGCACGGCTAATCGTCCGTGGGGGTGGGGGAAAGGGAGTGAAAGAGATAGAGAGGAGAGAAAGGTCCTACTGGAGGGCTCCGGAAATTTAGACCACCTGGGGTTCTTTAACGTGCACTGACAACGCACAGTACACGGGTAAAGAATCGTTTGAAGCTGGGGTAGGTCTTCCGGCGTCCTCTCCATCGCAGATAAACGAGCCGAAAGAGTGTTACCACTCGATGTGCGCTCGAGCGTTGCGAGCGGTGGAGGGTGAAGCGAGAGAGAGGTGACACGTACGTTAGGCGCGCGTCAGGTTTCCGTCCGCCGCGGTGGTGTAGTGGTTACGGTACTCGGCTGCCACCCAAAATACGCGGGTTCGATCCCGGCCGCGGCGGTCGCATTTTCGATGGAGGTGAAAATGCCAGAGGCCCGTGTACTGTGCGTTGTCAGTGCACGTTAAAGAACCCCAGGTGGTCTAAATTTCCGGAGCCCTCCACTACGGCCTTTCTCTCCTCTCTATCTCTTTCACTCCCTTTCCCCCACCCCCACGGACGCTTAGCCGTGCTCCATACATGGGCTGCAGAAATTAGCGTCCTTTCCTTACCTAACCACAACCACCACCACCAGGCGGCAGCTGCGGGCGCTGCGGTGAGCGCGCGGCAGGCAAGGGAGAGAGTGACGTCACGCGCACTTCGAGGGGAGCGTGACGTCAAGGCGCAGCTGCGGCGTGACCTACTTGGCACCGCTCCAACACCTGCGGCGAGGGGAGCGCGTTGCGGCGCGTTCGTACGGACGGAGGGACAGCGTTACACAGGCTAGTCAAAGAGCTGCTTCGCATCTAAAATGCGTTTGGTCGTGTCGTCTTGGGGTGCATCGGCATATTTTTAAACCCTGGCTAAAGATAGCTGGGACACCCTGTACATTTATTAAGTGGTCACTTCAACGGGACTTTACTGCAAAGGACCCATCTATCCCATCGGTAAATAAGCTGGTTATGAAATGATCAAAATGCTTTTTCCTGATAGCTTAAAATAACGTCATTCACGGTTTAAATTTTGTGAAATATAAGACGTGCAGGAGCCCATACAGCTGCCTCGGTGATGTATCGGTGTTAGCCTATTGTCACGTGGTTGTGACACACGTAGCACTTGAGACGAAGCACGCAGGACTCAAGGTGATGTCAGGCGAACTGTTTATTGGGTGAACTTGTGCCCAGCAAAACAAGGCCAATCACAACTCACAGCAACAGCGGCGTGAACAGTCGTCGGTCGACGAAAAGACTGACAAGCGGCGCAGTGCGTCGGCTTTTATAGACATGGCTTAACGCCTTCTCGCATCATCTCTGGAATTCCAGAAGTTACTCAAGTGTGGGCGTCAGCATGCAAAGTTTCAGGAATTATCGATACGCTTCCCGAAGTGACTTGCAAGATAAACGCGGCTTGCGTTGGCATAACAGAAAGTGATAACTGCGCTCGCTGCAAACAATCAAAGCAAGCGCGCCATTTACAGAAAGGTGATGACGGCGTTCACAAATGAACCGCACGTCTCACTATGATGCCTTCTAACGTAGGATGCGCTTGAACTACAAATGGCAACCTTCAAGCTTCATTCACGGTGAAGCAATGACCTAGAAACAAACGTGGTTTTTAACCAAAACGTCTGGGAATCGAACCACCGACCTGAGGGTTCAAGCCGGAACTCTGTGGATATTCAGAAACGCTGAAACCCAATTTGACATGGCCTGTCAAGGTTGACGCTCAATAACGTTTGACCCGTGTCCGCAAGTTGAATGATGGTGTGAGACGCCGCGATTCAGTTATTAATCGTGATGTAACTAACGAGAATCTTTTTTCATTGGGTACATGACACATCAAGCACATTCGGGGTGCATTTTTAGTCTTTCATACCGATATTGGTGCCTACCTAGTCAGCGAGACTTAAGTTTGCGACTTTTTTTGCGGATTTTCACTACAACTATTCGCGCGAAGCTTTGAAAATGGCGAAGGCCAAGCGCTCGCTTTAGGCTTATTTCGTTAAAAATTTAGCTCAGCAAAGACAAGAAAACACGTGGACACCGCTACAGTTCACATATTTCTCGTTCTACATCCGGCACTTTCGTGCACGGGTGGTAAGCGCTGAGAATTCTGCTGTTCTTGCTCCCTAGGCAACCGCATTCCTGGAAACTCTTAACGTTGCGGCTTTCCATAATATTATATAATTTTATGGCATTCCTGTATAGCAACTCTCTGAAAAATGACGTCGATTTTTGTGAATACAGCGAAACACCTGAAGAAATGATCATGGGGAACCGCGAAGTAATTCGTTGTACACGTCACTTTATCATGGGAATCAAGCGCTTTGGTTGCGCCACTAATGTAGATAAATATACTGAGACGCAAAAAGGGTTTATCTTCAGGATAGCTTCACACGGCACTAGGCGAAAAAGAAGTATAGAAATCTGATGTGCGCACATTTATTGCTCAGTGAATGCGGAACCAATGCTGGCCCAATGCCGTCAGGCTCACAGCGCGTTGCGGCGTGAGGCCAGGAAGTGGAGACAGATAGTGCATTTGGAGTGCTTCGGATCCCGCTACAGCTACAGGAGTAATCATAAACTTTGGCTCCTTTGTGAGGAGGAGGACGAGGAGGGAGGAAAGACAGGGAGGTTAGTCAGTGCTGAGACCAGCTGGCTACCCCGTGCATGGGAAGAGGGGTAAGGGGAATGAAGGATAACAGAAGGGGCTCCTTTGTGAACTCTTCATCATGGCTGAGTTGTCCCTTTTTACACTGATTGATATCCACGATGTCCTTAATTGTTAAGCCGGAGCAAACGAACACCTCTAGTCAGGTAGGAGAGCAGACCACGGCATCATCACCTACACCCCCCCCCTCTTTTTTTTATTACCTGGGTTGTTAGCTCGGAATAAGTGTTTAGCCCCGTTGCTCGGTTTGTTTGGGCGCTGGCGCATTGGGTCTACGTCTAAGCGTATTATTATAATAGCAATGATGTGGACATTGAACGAGGCTTTGGCTGTCGCCGTCATGCACAGAATATGTATACAAGTATGTATACACAAATGAAAATCTCTAATAAAGAAAACCATAAAGAATTTTTTGCCACGCGCTCTTGCAGAAATTCGAACCCCCGATCGCTCCGTTACCAAGTGAGCGCCCAGCCGAGCAGCTCAGAAAACTACGCCACGGAGCATCCTTGCCAGCGACACTAGCGGCGCCCATTACATGTATAGACATATATACCATTTGCACCTCTTAAGTAGGTTCGTTGGGGCTTCCATCGTGCGATGGCGCAAGATTCTCAACGCTCGCGGAGAGCTACTTATTGCTGCCTTTAAAGGTGGCAACATGCCAAACTCTTTAGCTTGCTTGCAAGTAACGTGTTGTGCGCGTGGCCCGCTGCGGCAGACATGGCTGTCTCCTTACAGACGTGAGTCTCGGAGGTGCCTTCCGCCGAAGAGGCCCGTGTTTACACGTAGTTCCTCCGGAGAGGGTACGGTGCTCTCGCCGGCTAGCTGACTACATCGCGTCGGTCGACGACGGTGTTTCTACCGTATGTTTCTACTCCGTAGCCACGTAACTTCGTTCCAAGTGCCTCGCATATCGGCGCAACGCCGGCGTTGCCCTCGCCACATAGCGGTCAGGCGTATGCTTCTGCGAGTGTCGGAAGGAACGCGGTCTTTTGGTGCCGCTGTGCGGGGCCAAGTTTCTCGACGGCGCAAAGTGCGTAAAGCTCACGCTGCTTAGCGCGTTCAAGCGGTGCAAGCGCGCCCAAGCAGAAAGTAAAACGTGATCTAGCTCGCCGCCCGGCTGGGCCACTGTGTCTGCCGCTCGACCGTCCCATGGTACTTTACAGCACCAAGCCACCGCGTCTCATCATACCGCTCGTCGAAGAGCTCCTGCAGAATGCTACTCGCGCTGAACCAAGGCGCGTTTACTTCTTATGTCTTCATTGCAGCACTGTCATTCAAAGCCTATTCAAGCCTGCAGCCGCAGCAACTGCTCGCAAATATGTCCAGGGCAGCGCGTCTTGCGTGCAGGTCGTGGCTATACGACGTCAGCGAGCCGAGGGCGCTGCTCGCGTTCTGCATACCGTAAAGTGAACGCTTTCTTATGAGCCCAATTTCCACAGTGCAGTGCATGCGCAATGCCGACCATACAACAGCAACATGGAACCTAAGTAACAGTGTGAAGGCCTGCCGACGGCCGCTGTTTTCCCATCAGTATGACTCTTCTGCAAGCGGCATGTCGTGGACATTCCTCGCCTTCGTGCGAGTCTGGCCACGCGTAGAACACTCCATGCTTACTTAATAAGCCCACGTTCCCTAAAATTCAGATTGCCCCTAAGGTATAGACTTTCTTCGCGAATTAAATTATGTATTGCTGTAGTATCCATTGACTCGCCCTTCT
This sequence comes from Hyalomma asiaticum, assembly GCA_013339685.2. Classification (NCBI taxonomy): domain Eukaryota; kingdom Metazoa; phylum Arthropoda; class Arachnida; order Ixodida; family Ixodidae; genus Hyalomma; species Hyalomma asiaticum. The sequence goes on along the minus strand of CM023490.1, from coordinate 31,282,705 downwards.
GTCGAAACTGAGTTTTTGTTGTGAGACAACTGAGCGACTGGGATTTGGAAACTTTCTTCGTACAAAATGCGAGTGCATTGTCGAGGTCTACGCTGTAGAGGCGTTCGCAATATATAGGAAACGTAGGAATCTGGCCAGGCGTCACAACAAGCTTCGTTTTAGAGGCTTTATTGTCGCAGGAGTGTTCGTTTTAGACTATAAACGCAGTTTCAGTTCGATACACATCATCCACGAATTACTTAAACAGAATGAGCTGTAATATTTTGCGTGTTCTTTTGCTACCCTTGGTGTAGATTTAATGTGGCTGATAAAATAAATGCGGCACTTTCCACCCATGGTTGTAATATATGTGATGCGAAGTAGTCAGCAAGAATCTAACTGCATACACTGCATTGTTTCTCCCAGGCCAAAGTATTACGGATCAACTTCTTCAGCAATCTCTGCATTTTGTATGCCAAAAGCACGACATGATAATCAGGCACGCCGCCACAGCGGGTCTACGGGCATGAAACGAATGAAGGTTGTCTTGAAAGGCAAAAGAAATTTGGAAGGACTAGTAGTGTAGCTGGCACACTCGCGGTAAGCTTCACTTGCCCTCCATTTTCGTGAAAAGGGAAAGGATTGTAATTCTTATTTTTGTTTCTGCTGGTTCACAAGAGTCAGTGTTGTCGCGCCACGTTTATAACTTTTACCGCTCTGCTTTGGAAGATGCTACAGTTGCTCTACATGCATCTACCCGCTACGCCTGCTCTACCTGCGTGAGTTGGGTGCAGCACTTGCCTATACGTTTTACAGCTGCAGCGCGCGCCCTCTGCACTTGCCTTCTCGCGTTGGAAAAGTGCAGTCTTAGTTCTCGTCGAATTCACGCTTTTGGTGCATTCACTTCGGAGCAAGTGCCGACCACTTCCCACCTGCACGTCGACTTGTCTCTTCGTGTTTGGCTGCCACGTTTCGGCGAGTGTGCGGAACTGTTGGAACCGGTCTTGCGCACTGGCGCACCGTGAAGACCATGCACGGTGGGAAGAGTCCTAGGAACTAATGCAGTCAGTGAAGATCAAATCGAGGAAACCAAGAGTTACCGTTATCGCGAAAGTGACGGCCGTGGTGACATGCTGCTTGCGTGATTACACGCCTCTTACAGCAAAGAATAAACAGCCAACATACTATATCAGTTGCGGCGAGTGCTGAAGCTAGCAAGAACTACGGTGCTCGACAATGAGTGGGCATATGGTAGGTAATGACGTGAAGACGCTCAGTCCCAGCCGTCGCACGCAAGTTACAAGGTTTAAAAAGTACTTACACTTTCTTGTCATCCATCGCAAACTCGTAGAAGAGAGTCACCGTGTCTTTAGTTAGGTCTTGTGTCGTGTAATAGACGCATGTCTCCGGTTTCCCATTGTAGTACTCATTAGTTTTGCGAGAGAGTACCCAGATCCTCTCGGAAGTATTCAAGAACTGAAAAAAAGTACTGTAGTTTATTTCTGTCTATTCAACAAATGTTTTCAGTGGCCAAATAATCAGTTAGGCTAAATCGACACTCTTACATAACTACAAGACCAGAGTAACTACATGCACAGGGTATTTTTCCGGCTCCGCCACGGTGGCCTAGTGGTTACGGCACTCGGCTGCTGATCCGAAGGTCGCCGGATAGAATGCCGGCTGCATTTTAGTGGAGGCGGAATGTTGAGTCCCGTGTGCTGTTCGATGTTAATGCACCTTCGAAATTCCTGGAGATCTCCACTAGGACATCTCTCATAATCAGCGCTGGTTTTGTGGCGTTAAACCCAACAAACCAATCAATCACGGTATTTGTTCCCAGAAGGCGCGAAGCCCCAAAGGCAAACAGGTGAATGAATAAAGAATAGAGGTCGGCAAAAGCAAATTACTCGCCGTTTGCTTTTCATGACGCCGATTCCGCCACAGCCTGGGACCCCGCGATTTTGTTTTGTAATGTATTAAGGCCTAAAGACCTTATAACACTGACCATCTGACATCGTCCTGCTATACTGTAGTTCAAAACCGCTTAGAAACACGCACACTGCCACTGCTTCTTGCCATGAGTGTTTTGTATAATGTCGAACGAAAACATGGTCGTTGGAAAACGCTGATCTTGTTCTCTAGGTTGGATACAACATGCTTAGCAAGTAGTGCAATGGACAATCCAAGGTTTAATGACAAATTGACAAGGCAGTGCTGCCTTACTACGAGTGAAGCCACAACATCGCACGTTCTGTTATCTAAAAAAAGGGCAGGGATAAGGAGCATAATTTGGAAATTCAGAACCTAACCAGCTGGGTGTCGACCATCCCGAGGCAGCCTCTGGGGGAAGAGAGGGCGAAATAATTCTGGGAAGGGCAGTTAGAGGCGCGAGGGAGTGGCAAAGGTTCTCCGCACTCTGCCTGGGGAGGCGGGCTATAATGATATCGAGGCACCCCATTATGCATAAGAAAATTAGCGTTATTTCAGTTCCTAACAGGTCGGATAGGGTAATATGTGAGCTAACCGGTCTAGCGGACTCGTCTCAAATTTTCCCGAAAATTAATCGCACATCATTCCAAAAATTGTGCGACACACTCTCACAAAGAAGTGGCGGAAAACAAAAAGAAATGTGTCGCCTAGGCCATGTGCACAAAGCTTCGTATCTCAATCAGGCAGTTAGAAAATGTGTGGGCATGTGCTCGCGGCCACACGTGCAATAAATGCTTTACAGAATACGTGCATAGAACTTATACTTTTACAAGTCATCTATAATTCCAGCAAATGCAGGCAGGTGAGACTAGTCGTTTTGGAAGGCGATAACGTACCAATTTTGACATTGAATCATGTGGTTGTTTGTTCATCGTTCTTCGAGTGAACGGGTCGGAGAACGGGTGATTTATTATATCTGCTTACAGTTTTAAGCACTCGTCTCGGCTTAGTGTTTCTGGTAAGGTTCTCAGATGGCAGGCTACCTAGGTCAGTGGCTTACGGGGTCCGGCACGATCGACATTCATTTAAATAGTGTGTGTATCTGATGCGTACTGAAGTAAATGCAGCCAGAAATGTAACATCGCTCGCGATAGATTTATTCGCCCTGCACGCAAAATGCATGTTCTAGCAGCAACAACGTTCATCGGCTCCTACCAGCCGATGAATAGCGCTCTAGGTTAAGCTAACTTTTCACATACGCTTTCGCACAATTTCTGGGTATGTTATGTGTGGCGACTGAGAATGAAAATCACGAGAAGTCATACGAGCGTTCCGAGGAAGAACGTTCATTCCTAAGAAACCGTTATACCTCTGAAGCCTGCAGTTTCAAAACGTGTTGGTAGTGTGTACGAGAACATGCCCAGAGAAATTCACTGAGACTGACTATCCTTAAATTTGAGGAGTTCCAATCTAAAAAAAATACTTTGGCTTACGTAACTGAAATGTTTTTCACGTATTCAGTGCATCAACCGAATCCATGCCTCCGTCTCAAGAGCAAGGAAAGTGAACAAAGTTGCTTCCAATAACAAAACAATATCTGGAAACACTCCTCTACCGTATACTCAGATTTCGGCCTAAGTATCTAGAACAGCAAAAATGGATGCAAATGATAGGCATAGGCATGTAAAACAATTCTCACATCATAGAGTGCTTGCATTGGTAGCCCAGTGCTGCGAACATCTTCTGAGCCCGCATATGAGGCCCACAGGATCAGCAAGAGAAAATGACGCATGGTCGGCTGCAGTCTCCAGGACAGGGAGAACAGTGTTGAGCTATGCCTCGTCCTATTATATACATATGATAACCGGCAATGCATGCGAAATACTTATGTTGCTGCTTGCGTATACCGCACATTATTTTTTTTTTCTGGGGCAAGCATCCGCGTCAGATATAAATTAGCGTTCACGAAGAAAATATGCTATAAAACACAATGAGAGATGCTTAAGCTGTTCTGGAAACCTACGCGCAGCCCAACGTGCAAGTACTTAGGCAATGACACATTTGCAAAAGCAAAGTACGCCGCTTATACATTTGCTTATCCATCGTTCTGGTTTAGTAACATTATTAGTAATAGCAGGGAGCCGTTATTCATGTTTATACGCATCGTTTTTATTCAACGGGAGGCTTCTAGAAAATCCAAACGGAATAAGACCTAAATGTAAAGAATTTATGGAAGTCCCTACTTATCGCCTCGGAAATGTAGGCGCAAAGACAACACTTTCGATAACTGAACATGCGTATAGGGTTTCGTACCCGGAACACTCAGCAACCCAATATTGCGTGAATCCAATTTGTCATTAGGTATAAAGTTTAGCATTCGATGACGTTGCTTAGCGCATACCCTCCAGTCCGTGTAGTTGAGGAATAGCGGTAGCGCCACACGGATTCAGTTATCACGGATCTTCACGCAAATGAGGAGCATGTGAAGTGATTGATGTTATCAGATATCGCTTGTACGAGAAATACATCCGTTCACTTTCAAGTCAAGCGTTAGCGAACTGCAAGGGAAAAAGACGCGAGTTCTTGATGTTTAGTGCATTTACAGTCCACACAGTTTTTCAAATTGGCTTTCCAGGCACACGCGCAGTCGCGCCTCGGTGGTATAGTGGCTAAGCCATGATGCCGCTAATTCGAGGGTCGCGGGATCGAATACCGGCTTCGGAGGCTGCATTTAGATGGAGGCGGCATATTGAGGCCAGTGTACTGTGCGACGTCAGTGCACGTTAAAAAACTGCGCGTGGACGAAATTTCCAGAGCCGTACAATTCGGCGTCTCTGATAATCATCGTGGTTTCGTTACGTTAAAGACCAGAAAATAATCCAGGGAGACGCACAAGGCTTTCATCGCAACTCTTGCATTTACCAGTCAGCGATGTTGACCAGAGAGAAAGGTACCCCAAAGCAACGAAAAGTGTAAGACGCGTAAGAATTGTGGGAGTCATGCGCGCAGACTATCTGGAGATAGGGCCGCGAAGTGCACAGTCTTATCAATCACATAGGCGCATGCCTATATGATTGATAAGCGGCAGGGCCAGGTGACTTTGATTTTGGCTGATCGGCAAAGGTGAAATGCTGCCGCGCCTACCTGTCTGCCTGGTTGACAGCTGATGTTTGGCTGCTCAGGACTCTGATGACTTGCTGCTATGGTGCCGCGTTGGTCACTGCTGACGGTGTGACGGCGTCGGGGTATGAGTGAATGGCGTTTCGCTGAATAAATTGTTTTTTATTTGTTTATAGAGGCCTCCGTATGCATTTATTCGAATACGGATGGGATGCAGCAAGCCCTGTACCCACACATTGCATTTTCCGCCCGAAACATAAAATTACCTGATCTTCAGCTCGTCGCCTAATGCACAGCGTTACGAACATTGAATGATTGTAAGCTTTTGTGCCCCAAAACCAGCTTTAAGTATGAGTGACGCCGTATTGGAGGGCCCTGGAAATTTTGACCACCTGGGGTTCTTTAACATGCACTGACATCGCACAGTACACGGGCCTCAACATTTCACCTCCATCGAAATGCATCCGCCGCGGCCGGGATTTGCTCCGGCGACCCTTGGATCAGCAGCCGAGTACCGTAGCCACTAGACCACCGTGGCGGGGCAGAGTTACGAACAGGTGGCTTCAACTGTTCCAAGTAGAAATATAGAACAAGGCATTATTACGGTGGTGAAGTTTATGATGGAGCCATGAAATACTCGATGTCCCACTGAAATCCGAGTTATGCGGCGTAATGCTTATGTCGCCAGTGGGCATAGGTACCGGCAGTTTTCGTCTCGTTACGCCCCCCTCCCCCCCTTTCTCCTAAAGGAACGCAGGGGTTATCAGAGCAAGTATTTCACGAACGTGTTCGCCGCACGTGACTGGCCGGCGCCGCTCTAGTGTCGGCAGCTCCGGGGCTCAGCCAAAATTTAGGTGTTGTCAAATTGATTTCGTTTACCTGTCATTGTGGTTCTTGCGCTTCGCTTCAGTCAAAATGCGACTGCCATGGCCGCCGTTCGATTCCGCCACCTCTAGCTTCGCAGGATGACACGTAGCCGACAAGCTGCCACGGCGGTTGCTAAACTCCCTGCCGCCGTGTGCTAAACGGATTCGCTCGTCAGCCAGCCTCAAAGAGTGCAGTGACTCCAGACTTTTTTATAAAATAAGTTCACACCTGTACAAAAAGGCGTGCAGATGAAAAACATTTTTAATATGGCATTATCGTCATTCGAATCTCAGATCTTAAATGCATGGTAATTATTTCGATGGTTCAGCAGTAATTTTTGTCTTGTTCAAGAATTCGCGGGCTGGGAAGCTCGTCGTTTACGAGAACTGTTTTTGAATTCCCCTTAAAAGCAGTTGCTAGGAGGAATAAGTGTTCCGAGACTTTCACTGAAACATTTTTCTTTTCCGAAAAGAAATTTCCATCTCCGGCTATGCGGCCGTCGTACGTTTGCGTACTAAGTAATGAGTTAGCTCTAAACAGTTAAGTCTAAGAAAGAAATACTACCAACAGGCGCTGCCTCTCCTCGCGTTAGGAATTTTCACACATTCTCGAGCTAAAGTTCTTACACTAAGAATAATCAGTACAATGCCAACATACAGCCATAGGCTGTATGTTCCCCTCATACAGCCGTGGGCATACAGCCCTGGCCTGTACGGTAAAACGTTCTAACCAGTTGTGTTTTATCCTTTAAACATTTGTACGTATTACCTAATTTCCGCTTCATAAACACACTCAGAGGCGGGGGCTAAGGCAATGAGTTTTTTTTTGTTCGGACATGCCTGCGAGCACGACAGGGAGCTTTTTGGTGCGATTTGCGGTGTGAGCACTCTTTAAAGCGAGTTCGCAGTGGACATTTTTAGTCAAGCGCGCGCAGGCGCGATCGCATCGCCGAGAGAACAGGCCTTGTAATACTCGAGATATCGTAGCGCGTCACTTGATTAGGACTTTAAGGGTTACCTCCTCCAATCGACAGCCTTTATCATGCCAATGCTTCGGAACCCCTCGTGAAGGAGTTACAATTGATGGTTGGTGATAGGTTGCTTTTAAAGGAGGCCATGGCTATATATAGAGGTGATTTTGAGGGTGGCCCTGCCATATACATGCACAGCATCGTTGCCGCCACACCTTTTCGCTGTTGATGTCAGCCCACAAATTATTCACTACTCAAATGTTTCTCGCCGTTTTGCTCGTCTCTAAATAATAATAAGAAATCACAGTTTCGCCAGAAGGGCGAAGCAATGATTGAGATAGCAATGCATGATGTAATATACGAATAAGAGTGGCACATATAGGGGCACTCTGAATTGTAGTGAATGTGGGCTTATTAAGTTAGCATGCAGTTCCGTAAAGTATCATGTGACCTTCGAGTGGCAGAGACGAGGGCCCAGCAGAGCTGCGAGCTAAGTCATGTTGTTTTGATGTCTTCTGGCACGCGCTTCACACCAGGCGTGGTCGCTCACTAAGCAGCGTGGTCGCGCGCTAAGCAACTGGGGTTCTGGAAAGTCACACACGCACCAGACAGTACACGGGCCTCAACATCACGTCTTCGTCGAAATGCCGCCGGCGCCGCCAGCATTTGACCCTGCGAGCCTCGGATCAGCGGCCGAGTACACAGCCACTAGACGAGCGTGGCGGGAATAATAATAATAATAATAATAATAATAATATCACGAGGAAGTTGAGAAGAGTGAAGCAAGTTTTAATGCCATGCGCAGTGAAGTTTCCCAAATTGCGAGAAAAATTGGTGAACTAGAAAATCGGACCCCGCGTAATAATATTTTCATATACCGCGTGAAAGCAATCGACGAGAACATACTGCAGCACTGGAAGCGCTCCTAACCAAAAATTTAATGCATGATATTCTAGGCATTCAGGTCGAAACGTGTGCGTCGAACCGGTTTCAAGAAGGCAGGGCGAGATCACCCCATTATACTAGGCGTCTATGACTTCGCAGAAAAAATCTCGCTTCTTAGCAACTGTTTCAAAGTGAAGGGGAAAAAATTTGCATTTCACAAGAACTGTGCGCCGCAATTCCCGAAGTACGTGGGAAGCTATGGAATGCCTCGGCAGCCAATCGCAGCGACGGCGGTAAAGTTCCGCTCCTTTCTGATAAGCTAAGGAATAATGAAGAACTTTGCGTCTGGAATAATTATTAAAATAAAATGATGCATTTACAACGTTCGAGGGGTCGTGTCACTGTGAAGGCTTGCACTTTCAGTGACGTAGACAAACGAAGTGCCACGCCATTGACGTTCTTACACTTCAATGCGAGAAGCACTGTGAATAAACTTGACAAATTTGAAGAGCTCCTGGTGTTGTACGGTCCGGATATAGTAATAATTGGAGAAAAGATGGTTGATCGCGGATACCCAGAATTCTGGAGTAGTTCCTCCCTCACTTTTGAGAACAGAACGAGACGGTCGCGGTGAAGGTGTTGCTGTCGCCGTGAAGCGACGTCTCTCCGTTCTCGCTGGGGGAAGTGGCATTGCTGATCATGAGAGCTTATGGTGTTCATTAAAGATCGGGGATGTTACCTTACCCATAGGTGGTGTCTGCAGACGTCCGGGATCTCCTGAAGGTTTTCTGGAACTGTATTCCAAATAGTCGCCTCACCGCAGGAACCAAATGGTAGCTGGGGACTTTAACTTGGCGTGGATTGATTGGAAGAACTTGTTAAGTGGCAATGAAGAAGTGAAAAGCTGTGACGTTCTATTTGATATTATGCATTGCCTCCCGGGCGCGGCGGCCGCATTTCCGTGGAGGCGAAATGTTGAAGCCCGTGTGCTGTGCGATGTCAGGGCACGTTAAAGAACCCCAGGTGGTTGAAGTTTCCGGAGACCTCCACTACGGAGTCTCTCATGATCAGAGGTGGTTTTAGGACCTAAAACCTCACAAAAAAACAACAACAACAAGTTGGCGTAGAGCAGGTGATATCGGACCATAAAATGATATTTGTGGCATTTGGTGATTTCCGCGGGTAGAATCGTCCTCATAGTAGTGACACCAGAATGTCGGTTAAAGATGAAGTGAAGGCGAAGGATGAAAGCATTATTGACTTCCTGGAGATTTTTCAGGTTGACTTCGATGAGGGTACATGGACTGTCAATGATCTATGGTTGAAATTAAATAGCGCGATTGCACATTGTGAAAATAAGCTCATATATAGTAAACTAAAAAAGAAAGCTAAAATACACCATGGATTACTAGGACTGTTAAACATCTTAAAAGGAAGGTGCAAAGGATGCGCAAGGAAAAACATAATTCCGTCATCTTTAGTCACCTATCACAAAGGTCAAAGAAGGGTTGAGAAATGCGAAGTATCACTTTCTAATGCGTTAACTGAATCATGGTGAATGGGCATCGGAAATTATGGCGGTATATATCAAAATCGGAAAATGCGTTATCGAAACTGGACATTACTGGTACAGTGGTCGGGGATGCGTGTGCTATCGCTAAACATTCAACACATACTTTCAGTGTTTTGTCCCGTGCTCCCGTCGCTAAAGTACCCTTGTCAGAATACGAATCAGTGATGCATGATATCTTACTAACAGAACCTGACATTTTGAACTTGCTGCTAAAGATAAATGTTAAAAAATCACTTGTACATGATATTTTGTCATTTTCCTCAAGCGATATGCGGGTCAGATGCCCCCCTTTCTGTATAAAATTTGCAATGCATCACTTGAAACACCAGTGCTTCTAGCGGACTGGATGTGCGTCGAAGTCGTGCCACTTCACAAAGGTGGAAACAAGCTGCTCCTAGACAGATATAGGCCCATATCCTTGGCAAGCATATGTTGCAAGTTAGTGGGCCATATAATAAATAAGGCTATAATGACCTATCTGGAAGAAAATAACCTATTGTATTTCAGAGAACATGACTTCAGTCTAGGGCTTTGAAGTGTCACCCAACTTGTAAAAATGATACACGAATTATCTTTCATAATCGACTCAAGGCAACTACCTGATGCTATTTTCATAAATTGCTCAAAGGCTTCCGACTGCACCCCACATATTTTACTAACATGTAAGCTAAAGTTGCTAAGGATTAACTATGAAATTATCTCATGCCTTGATTCTGCTTCTCTGGCTGTCCTGAGTTTTTTTTTTTTTTGTGAAGGACTCTAAATCCGGCCTTTCTGCTGTTCATTCTGTGTCCCGTAGGGATCGGTTGAAATGGGAAGTACACGTCAATGACGTTCGAGCCAAAGCATTTTAACAACTCGGATTCTTGTGAGGAAAACAGGCGACAGCTTCCCCCTCTGTAAAAAAATCCACAGCATATCCACAGAGTGAATGATGATGAGTCGCCGAAGCTCCGGAGGTTCATCGTAGATCGTGCCGAGTTCCGGATTAATTTAGTGAACGCGCACGCTACGAATCCTTATGGTTCAACTACGCACAAGTGAAATCTCCCACCGGCACTTCATTGCAAGTCAAGATCCAGTGCATATATATATATATATATATATATATATATATATATATATATATATATATATATATATATATATATATATATATATATATATATGGGTGGCCGGTGAACGGTTCCCCAGCGCGAGCAGACGGTATTTTTCAATCAAGAAACTCGCTATAAGACGCTGCTTGCGCCAACGTTGTCTCTCGCGGGTGAGGGCGCCTTCTCCTTCTTTGCGAGCTTGTAGAGCGTTCATCGAAGAAAGAGCGTTTCCATAGTCAACGCGCGCCTTTCGCTCGCTATGTCTCTCTCTCTCTCACAAGACAGTAGATGGAAGAGTGAGAGAGCTCGCGCGCCGGGAGGCACGCGCCGAGGGCGAGCGCGAGCCTCCCGGCCGCGAGGTGGCTACATACATACTACAACTACTACTACAGAGGAGGGAACGACCAACACCCTAAGGAGCTTCGCCCCTAAAAATGAACTGTCTATAAGACTCTCGTTACACAAATATTAGAATACGCCAGCACAGTATGGAATCAATACCAAAAATTTTTGGTATGGATTCCATACCGCAAGCCATAAGCCTCCCATGGCTTGAATAATAATAATAATAATAATAATAATAATAATAATAATAATAATAATAAAGTGAGTTCTGCCTCAGGAACTCCTGGCACAAGGGTGCAGAAGAAAAAGGTGTGATGGACAGCTTCACTGAGCCGAAGTTCCTAAATTCGAGCCATTAGCGGCAGTCACTTGACAATCAATTCACTGCGCACAGTATGGCTCCATGTTTCAATGAAATTCCGCCTTGCTTAAAAAACTCTCAAGAAAGTTGTGTCAGGCTTGCACACTAATGTATACCAAAGTGCTAACCAGTACCTCAGGAAAAACAATTACACGCACTCTAGGACAGTACGTGCAGATAACAACAATACGAGAAAAATTAGCAGTGAAAATTACACATATACAGAGAAGAGCGGAACGTTCCTTTGAAGACTGTCCCTACTGACAAAAATAAAAAATATTGGGTGCCTTTTCTTACAGACAGTGAAGGTTGGTGTATTTAGAACAAAGGCTAAATGATTTAGGGCAATAACGCACCCTACTATGATGCGGCCATTCTAGCCGTCCCAGAATTCTATCGAAAAATTGATCGCACCTGTGCACAGAGTAAGTTCAGCGATATGTCTCGATTCTTAACAGCGCGCATGCTTTGAATCCAACCAGATTTGCGTCTCTACTTTTTGTTTTCCTCAAAGAGACACCGTTTAGTAGATGGGCCGCGTGAGTAATCCCATAGCAAAACAACTCAATACCACGCGATATAAGACTAGCAGCTTTATAATCAGCCCCGCCACGGTACTCCGCTGCTGATCCCACGGTCGCCGGGTCGAATCCCGGCCGTGGCGACTGCATTTCGATGGGGGCAGAGTGTCGAGTCACGTGTGCTGTGCGATGTCAGTGAACGTTAAATAGTCCCAGATGGTTAAACATTCCCGCAGCCTTCCATTTTGGCGTCTCCCATAATAACGGCTGCTTTTGGGACGTCAAACTCCAGAAAATTAATGAAGCTTTACAATAAAAACAGGGTGACGTGCTGCCGCTTTGTTGTCCAGAGCTGCGAGATCTAGCCCAGAAGTTTGCGGCGCTGTTCTGGAGCACTGCCTCTCAAGCGTAGTATTAGGTTGCGTCTGCGTATAGACTGGCATGGGGAGTACTCTTCTTTCGCACAAACTGACCTGCACTCAAGATTTTCGCTCTAGTCTCTCACTGACGGTGCTTGGATGTGGACCCATAGAGTTTCTCACAATTACCTAGTGGGAAATATGGCGCCACTGTCTATTCGAGTTTCTTAAGGGCAGCTGTGCCGCGATGGGAACTATGTTGATTGCAGATATACGTGACGGCTTGGGCACTACACTCCGATGCGTTAATGTAGCTGATTATTCTCGACTCATCTTTCGCATTGATTCGACGTAAACTGTTTACGATACACGTAATGTATATCGACCTACAATGCTTTTCGATATCGTTGACCGCTTCGCCACCTCTGAAAATGTCCAGATGTACGTTCAGTGGGTGACTCGAGCGGCCTTATCAGACCTTGCGAAGGCTGATTTGGCAGTCCACCCGCAAGTTGTACCACAACCCCTTCCCCATTTTTCTGAAGACGGGCCCCAGGGACAGCTACTTTGGAAAAAAGACAACAAGTGGCTTACCACACACCCCCTTATACCACCGCGTGGGTCAAACATCCTTGGTGGTTAATTCCCACGAGAGGAGAATACGTTAAGGAGCATTAGGGTCGGAGCTACGCTTACCCTGTCTATGACCACTTCCTGGCCGCAGTAGTACCGCGGTCCCTGTGGTGCGTCTTGCCCATTTTGTGAAGCCGCAATCCACAATGTTACAATGAGGAAAACTTCGTGCAACAGGCCTCAGGCTTGGTGGACCACCCGAACTAGATTGCTCGACCCATGGACCGTGCTACCATTTGCTTCTGGATTTCATCCATGAATCAAACTTTATTTTGATATCACTGCCTTGTTCTTAAGGGTAAGCTTCGAAATAAAAAAAAAAATGTACATGTTTTCGAGGCTTGTGTCGGCGTGAGTAGAGCGGGGCTTTGACTCACACGTATATAGGTCTCCGTAAATATAGCTTCTCTAAAACAAAATCTTCGTAAGCGGATCTTATTCACACATACTACAGTTTACAATATTACTCACCTGGAGGGCATAATTAAACGGCGAAAAGAAAAAGAAATCGCAGATGGACAAGGAGGAGTGTTGACATTGTCATCTGTCATGCAACTTTAAGCGGTCCGGCGCAGCTTTTTACTCCTGAAAAAAGCATTGTATACAAAGACACCTTGTTAAATGTAAGTAAAACTTACTTTTGACTTATGCTAAAAAATAAAGAGATCATTACAGGTTGCTTCAGCGCAAGATTAATTACCGTAATGCGCGAAACGCGTCCAAGCTAGACGCATCTTGGAGGCGTCTGAGCCGTAAGGAGAGGATGTCTGTTCGAATCCAATATATCTCAGCATTCCCGTGGATACAACAGTGTCACAGTGCCAGCTCTCTCTCTCTCTCTCTCTCTCTAGGTGGCCATAAGAAACTAGGTGCGGACACAAAGGACGTGGTTTCAGCGCGGTGGGTACCGTCGTATCCTCAAAGGCAGAACTGCCACATGCACATGTACTGGGCGTTGTCGCTGCAAATCACGAGCTCAGGGCGCAGCATTGAGAATAATAAATGCTGTTTGTTTAAGAAAGGGCGTTATTTTCTACAGACCCTGTGGGAGCACGTCTCAGCGCCGGCTAGGGGTGCGAACAGCGAGCGAACTAGTATAACGGATAGTAACGCCGCAGTCGAGGGCTCTCCAAATTTCGAAACCCGGGTTCTTTAAATTGCACTGACATCGCGCAGTACACGGGTCTCTGCCATTTTCACATGAGTGTTTACAAAATGCCACCACGGCGGCCGGGATGGAAACCGTACATAATTCTTAGAGCGTACATAGCTTTATGAACACCCCTCTTAGTCATTCTTCTACTTGACGCCTTTTACTCCCTCTCAGACCAAAATTGTGACCCGTAGTTAAGGAGGGATAAGATCGTTACATCTTTCTGTCCATGCATAAAGAATCCTTGGGAACATCAGAGGCGACTGAGAGATGCTGGTATCTTGCCAAGTGCGCCAAAAGCGCGTTGTTTTTTAACCGATTATGCTTAGGCTTGACGCCCATCAGCAAGTGTTTTTTGGTTGAAATACCATACCGAACGCCTCGTAGTTTTTTACTTGCGGAAAACCTTAGGGACTGGCTTCAAGTACATGTGCCTTGAGATATCCAGGGGTACGTCGCGCCTCTGTCTGGAAAATCACTTTTGCTCGCATACAATGAGGGCCAGTTTTTGGGAACGTAATTTCAGAAGCGTCTGTGCTCTCAAAAGTGGACCTTTGGTAGAACACGTTTTGGTTGCAGTCGTCAAATTACAGAAAGAACGCTCAGACAGTGTTTCTATGCGATCACACCCGATTCTGTGTGTTCACGTATTATTAGTCAAATTAAGAAATTCGCTGATATAACGTACAGCTGCGAGACACTCATCCCTTGTAAATAATGGTTATAATTGCTTCGGTTATCCACGCCGTGGCTGCATTGACAACGAAACTTGCGTAATGTGGGCCTTCAGAAAGTACGACTAGCTGGAAGTGTTCAACGTTCCATGATAGTGCAGGTTGCAGACAATCAAATTTCCGGGCCATTTGACCAAGCACAGCTCGGCCACTGAGTTTTTAACTCGCACTGACACTGCAAGGTACAGAAGGACTTGTAGTATATTTTCTCTACCGAAGTGTGACCGCCGCGGAAGGAATCGGACCCATGGCTTTCAGGTGAGGTCGTGAACCACTCCACTACTGCTGCGATAGGGCGATGCGAAAGAAAGAACGTGCTTTATAAAGTGAAGAAGATACTTCATCGGAGCATTTTTAAATTTAACTAAGAGAACTGTCCTTTCGTAGGAGACCATGCAAAGCCATGCAACGCCGGAAGGCTCGCGCTCGCCCTCGGCGCGTGCCTCCCGGCGCGCGAGCTCTCTCACTCTTCCATCTGCTCTCTTGTGAGAGAGGGGGAGAGAGAGAGACAGAGAGAGAGAGCGAAAGGCGCGCGTTGACTATGGAAACGCTCTTTCTTAGATTTACTGTGCGTTGTCAGTGCACGTTAAAGAACCCCAGGTGGTCTAAATTTCCGGAGCCCTCCACTACGGCCTTTCTCTCCTATCTCTTTCACTCCCTTTTCCCCCACCCCCACGGACGCTTAGCCGTGCTCCCTACATGGGTTGCAGAAATTAGCGTCCTTCCCTAACCGAACCGCAATCATCATCATCATCATCACCTTTCTTAGATGAACGCTCTACCAGATCGCAAAGAAGGAGAACGCGCCCGCACCCGCGAGAGACAACATTGGCGCAGGCAGCGTCTTCTAGCGAGCTTCTTGACTGAGAAATACCGACTGCTTGCGCTGGAGCACCGTTCATCGGCCACCCATATATATATATATATATATATATATATATATATATATATATATATATGGAATGATTCTGAGTGGGCGAAGCTCGGGAGGTTCATCGTAGATCGTGCCGAGTTCCGGAATAATTTAGTTAACGCGCACGTATATATATATATATATATATATATATATATATATATATATATATATATGTAGGCACTGGATCTTCAATTGCAATGAAGTGCCGCTGGGAGGTTTCACTTGTGCGTAGTTGAACCATGAGGATTCGTAGCGTGCGCGTTAACTAAATTAATCCGGAGCTCGGCACGATCTACGATGAACCTCCCGAGCTTCGCCCACTCAGAATCATTCCACACATATATATATATATATATATATATATATATATATATATGGGTGGCCGATGAACGGTGCTCCAGCGCGAGCAGTCGGTATTTCTCAGTCAAGAAGCTCGCTAGAAGACGCTGCCTGCGCCAACGTTGTCTCTCGCCTCTCGCGGGTGATGGCGCGTTCCCCTTCTTTGCGAGCTCGTAGAGCGTTCATCTAAGAAAGAGCGTTTCCATAGTCAACGCGCGCCTTTCGCTCTCTCTCTCTCTCTGTCGCAAGACAGTAGATGGAAGAGTGAAAGAGCTCGCGCGCCGGGAGGCACGCGCCGAGGGCGAGCGCGAGCCTCCCGGCGTTGCATGGCATTGTGAGTGGTGTAGGTTACACGATACGACGCGTGACAACCGACCCACAGCTTAAGGAGCTTCGCCCCTAAAACTTTTTTGTTTCTTTTCCACCACAGAACAACCTCGATTGAGCCCGACAGTTTCCGTGTAGCACTAAGGAACATAGAAATATAGGGTATCTTTTGCAGGCAGCAACATGACAGACGACCAATACGATCCAGTGCAGCTCTTCAACACGGTAAGTACATCGGTATGTCAGTTTTAGTAGCACAAATACTTTGCGTCGAACAACACTTGTGCTCCCGCATTTTACGTCGTTAAAAAGACGCGGTTTTGTTAAGGGGGTCAAACAAGGAGTGCCGAGACATGTGAGTGGCATACGATTCGAAGTATGGCTACCAGCTTTATAATTGGGACGCGTCCATCGCGGCGGTGTAGGGGTTACGGTGCTGGGCTGCCACCCGGAAAGCGCGGGTTCGATTTTCGATGGAGCGCGAAATGCCAGAGGCCCGTTTACTGTGCGTTGTTGATGATTGTGGTTCGGTTAGGAAAGGGCGCTAATTTCTGCAGCCCATGTAGGGAGCACGGCTAATCCAACGCCACCTAGAAAAAATTACACCATATCCCCGAAGGGGACCATGGGGTGATGCGGAGCTCGCTGGGAGTTTCAACGGTGCATTTAACGGCGGTGTTTACAGGTTTGCAGTGTTGTTGCTTCCATCACACAACACCACCAACTTCTTTCATCGGAGAAGGAGGAGATACTACTGAAGCGAAGCGCGCGCGCGCGCTCACTACCCGCTCTATTTATTGCAGCAGCTGTTGGAGAGAGGGGCAGAGGAGAGTCGCGCATGCGTTGTGTGAGTGGGGACGCCGGTTGACGCGTGACATACCCGCGAGCAAGAGATGCTCCGCATCTAAAGAGGAAGGCCTGCGCACGCCGGTGTGACGTCACGCTTGTCGGATCGGCCGCACAGTCGACGCCGTCGGCGTCCCCCCGACTTTATTTGCTGCGCTTGCAGGGTGTCTCAATGCGTCGCGGTTACTATATGGCTTCGGAAAATCAGCGCTGTCCTTAAATTATAGTGCCTAGAAAAAAAAATATATTTCTAGGCACTGTCCTTAAAGTGACAGCAACGTATTAATATACATGTGCTTCCGTTCCAAAGCAAGACACGTATAATAATAAGGCGAAGCTACTGGTTCACTGCAGTCAAAATCATCATAATAAGCCACATTTTCTTCATATTTTGATTAATTTGATATTGATCAAATCCATCAGTCAAATCCACCAGACCTTGTTTTATGCGCGTATCGTAAAATTACTCTTTTATTCTCGTTGCGGGTGTTCGGCCTGGGCTAAGACAACTGCATGCTGCTCAGTCTCGTTTAGCCTTAGCGGAACGAAGGAAAGAGCAAAGCTCTCTATTGAAGACATATCTCATATATATTTTATTCACAAATGGTACAAACTGCATTCTGAAACAAACATCTTATATTTTCCTCATACATATATCATTCTTTGGCATTTCGCAAAACAGTCCTCGCTAGACACACGAATATCGAGACTCATTTGTGAAAGTGTTATCATTAAAGGGTCACGTACAACTGATTCTAATATAAAATAAGCTTCCGTTTTTCTTGTAATCGTTTCCTGTGTTTCTTTTATTTCCCTCCGCCCTGTTTGGGGGCTTTCTTGGTCTTCATAAAATGTTGAGTCTGTTTTTGCTGTGGGAGTGGGGGGAAGGGAGGGAAGGAGATAGAGAGGAGAGAAGGGCCGTAGTGGAGGGCTCCGGAAATTTAAATTACCCGGGGTTCTTTAACGCGCACTGACAACGCACACTGCACGGGCCTCTGGCATTTTCTCCTCCATGGAAAATGTGACCACCGCTGCCGGGATCGAGCAAATCTCGTAAGAGAGAGCGAACGGCACGCGTTGACTATAGAAACCCTCTTTCTTCGATGAACGCTTCAGCAGCTCGCAAGGAACGAGAACGCGCCATCGCCCGCGAGAGACAACGCTTCCGTAGGCAACCTCTGCTAGCGAGTTTCTCGATTGAAAATAACCGACTGCTCGCGTTTTTTCCACAATAAAGGTTTAGGGGCGACGCTCCTTATGCCGTGAATCTGTCCATTATCCGTTTGTAGTAGCCACCTCTAGTTCCTGAAGTGCTCACTAGATGGCGTGATGGCGCTGCGGTGCTCGCTTCATTCAGATGTATGGGAACGCGTAGTATGGGAGTCCGTCCGTGCGTCCGTCTGTCTGTCTGTGTCTGTCTCTCCGTCCGTCCGTCCGAGCGCTGCGGTGCGGCTTAGCTAGTCCGTCAATTGATCAATAGATTGCGCGGAGGCGCGCGCTGCGTGCTCTAGTGTGATAGGATAGCGCTAGATGGCGACACACAGTGTTTGTCACTAGAGTTACTGTATATTTATGCTGCGTTTGTTTTGCGCGTTTGTTGCGCGTTGCGCGTTTGTTTTTGCAAGTTGCGTTTGTTTTGCAAGAGTTGCGCGTTTGTTTTGCAAACGCCACCAGCTGCCAAGCAACCGAGCATTGCAGAGAAGGTGACGTTCAGGCCAATTTTTGTGCTTCTCAGCGCCGCCGCAGCGGAACTTTTGTCTGCGTTGGAGCGCGTTCCGAGCATTGATTTCAAGACGCGCATGTTGCAGGACAACTCGAAGCGCTGAGAAAGTGGTATTTTTATATTACGTTTTCCCAGTGGCCAGAGATTAGCCCCGCAGCATTTCTGTCGGAACTGTTTTGCCGTGAAGCAGTGAAAATTGCCATTGCGTTATAGTTTTATTTCGGTGTTAGATAGCCTTGACAGTTGTTTGCAAGCGCGCTTCTGTGGCTACCGGCAGGACATCTCTTACGTACCACATGAACCGGCTTGTTACGGCTGGATTTCGCTTGTATGACAAGCGATCATTTCTAGATTTCCAATAACCGAGTGACCGACCATGTGACCCATCGCGCGACGGCCCCTTTCGTATCGCGTCGCATTCGTGCGGATAATCCTATACATGCGGTTTCGGCTTGAAAACTGCTCAGTGCGATACTAACCACTAAGGAAAATGAATGCTGCATTTGGCCGGTGCGCCTGGAATAACCAATGTGTACACACGCTGTCAGTCAAAAGTTGCGAGGAGTGAAGCACACACACACACACACACACCTGACAACATTTTATCGTTCTGCATCTCGTGGCGCGTGTTAAAAAGAGCAACGCCTTTAATCTGTCTCGTCACTAAGCTGTCGCTGCGTTTTTATTTGCTATTAGGCTTCAAAGCGTTCTACGAGCGTCGGAAAACTTCCCATGCTCGATTGCGGATGCCGCCTGCAAAAACTGAGCGTGGCTTCGCCGCATAGCTTTGGTTGCTTGCTGGCCAAGATGGCGGACCTACGCGCAACTCTGCTACCTACGGTAGCATATAGAGTAACCCTATTTGTCACGTCTTTGATGATGTACTGGGCAAGATTCACGGGAGATTCACGGTTTTTACCGATGAACATCCGGAGCTTCGCCCACTCATCATCATTCACTCCGTGGATATGCGTGGAGTTTTTTTTCCTCCTCCTCCTCGCGCTGCACAATGAGTGACAGGTAGTCAGACGAAGCAAAGTTTGTGCTGTTAGATAGCCCAAGCAAGTATGTGTTTAGAACAAATGTAAATTGTTGAGAACACTTCGAGCGTAGTCTACAGTCAATGGGAAGTGTATGAAACAACAAATCGCTTTTTGAACATCAGGGCGGGAAGAGAAAGCTGGTCGCTGCATAACAATCTTAGTCACACGCATACTTTCGCACAAACGATATTTGTGTCACCAGTTTTTACTTCCATTATTAGGCAAATTTTTTCGCCAGCGGTGGAGCATGTAACAGGATACCCACATACAGCATTCCTGTCCGAGGTAGGACCAGGTTCGTTACATCAGGGAGGATATGCTTCTGCTGCGTTCTCCAGAACTGAGGCACCCGCCGAGAAGCCTCAGTATTCAGCTGCAGGGTGCTCTTCAAGTACAAATGAGGACAGTGGTTGATATAAGGCCGCATTCCTCACTCAGTCTCAGTTCTTCGAAACACGCTACGTGCTGTGCTGTACGATATTTTTCAGAACAGCGTTGTCATGCCACTAGTCCTGACAGTGACAAGTGCCAGTCAACCTACAGTCAACCAGTGCAGTCAACCACAAAAGTTTACAGGCCACACGAGCGCGTGGCCAACAGCCTCTACGCGAAACTTCCGCCACGTCACCTGCGATCGACAGCAGCGCTACGTTCAACAAGCATACCTCCTCAAATCTACGGCCTGTGCCTTTCCTAACTGTACACAAATATTTTTAAACTTTGTGTTTTTAACGCGAAGAGCTCTTCGGTAACCGAGACTACGCGTTTATATCTCGATAGCCCTTAGCGAAACTGATATGTCTTCATAAGCATACCAGGCAGGCTGTGATGGCTCTGACACCGCGATAAAAGCATATATGTGGCATTATTACCGCTGATGAGCGTTGTGCGTGCAAAGAGCAAAGCAGCAATGCGGTGCGTTGCACTGTAAAACGGGCGTACTAGCGAGCAGCAAAAACACTCATTTTTGGCGGAGGTCTGCGGTAGCCATTAGGTGGCGCATCGATAGGTCGCACGGAAAGGCACTTTGGCGATAGCATATAGAGTAACTCTGGCACGCGCTCGCTAGGCCCTCGAAGCTTTGTGGCTGGCTGTATGTCCAATATACCTGTACGGGTAAATATGACTATTTCACCTTTTGCAACAGCGAACAAAATGTCAGCATGAATTGAGCTTCGAAATGAGAGTATTTAACAAGGTCACTTTGCCCAGAACCTAATGTGGAGTAAAATATATTTATATTTTTTTTCACCTACAGTGATGCCATTCTCTTAAAAAATTTTAAAACGTCAATTTACCAAAGTGTTTGGCTGCCACGTGTCAATTTTTGTCTATATTGCTACGCCCTTCGACAGGACGTTTTTGACCACTCCTCAGTTGCAGGGGTCACAAGTTTCTTTACCAAGTCTTCGAGGATTCACTCTTCCTATGCAACATGACAGATCATCCCCAGAATAACTGGCACATATACTATTTATGCATACTCTATTCCAATAAGCCGTCCAAGTACGCACATGTGGACGCGGTTCTCTAAACCTGTCTGAAAGGTTTATGTAACACATAAAGGATAGAAACGACAACTTTGGGCTGTTGAAAAAATCGATTCGCCTCGCGATTGTCGAGACAGACTGACAGAAACTCTGTAGTGCAATAGCTTCGATGATTCAACACCACTTCATTTCAAATTACCTGATAGACTCAATACTAAGATGCCCATATTCTTCAATAGGTTGCTTCGTTTCCATGGAATCTTGAAGTAGGAGAAATTTACAGAATCTAAATACTAACAAAAGCAGTATTAGTCAGTACAGGGGGGGGGGGGGGGGGGTACTGGACTATCTGAGGACAACCGCGCGAGATTATAAGCCACCTCGATATTAGAAATAGGCTACGACGGCCTGGCACAATCTGCCGTTCTCACGTTAGCTTCCGCTTTTTCTGGGAGGCACAACTGAAGTCACACGTGCCATAGGTGTACGTTTAGTCAGCCACAGCCAAAAAGTAGCTGCGGCTTTGGAAAAGGCAGATTTACGCTGTGCCGTCGGGTCCGGTCTGACCTCGCCTAGGCCAACAGATCCACCTTTGAGCTGCCCATTATGTTTGTTTGCAGAAAGCCTGACAAGAAATTTATGTCAAGCAGAGTCACATATGACGTATTTTCTGCAGGATTACCTCCTATTCCTAAGAATTCGCTGCCGGTTTTGTTGACTGATACTGCCTTTAATACAAATCTGCGTTTTATTAGTTTCCACAAAGGGGGCAATGCACGAGTGGTTTGATACAACTTGCTTGTCTGTAGCTTTCATGCACCCAAGCAAGTGTGAAACGGTGTTCTGTAGCTTAGACTCCTTAGAGTACCATTGAAGAGGCTCGTCTGTAAAGCACAAAGAGGCGCCAACTCAGCAAATAAATTGCACTACCAAAACTTGATTCTCTTAACGTATCTGTACAGAAGGACTTTGCTATTCTGTAGAGCTCAGTTTTAAACGTTTGCTCCGCGTAAGATGCAAATGCATACTGAAACAATGTCACGGTTGTTTCCTATGCTTTATGTAGCTAACTGCTTATTTAGCGCTTACGTTTGCACACCAAAGGGCGAATAACTTTTGAATGCAATTAGTCTGTGTTCATGCGACAACACTGATCTATTTATTGTAATATTCTATCCAATAAAACATGATGAAGTTGTGATATTTCTTCTTGTAGAAGAGATCTCGTCAGGAAAACTTGCCGACTCTTTGTTAAACTAGCATCGTTATAATTCGAACCCTAAAGCTTATCTGAGTTCCTTCTTCTAATTTTGCCAAAGAGTTTCCGTTATTGGCATGGTTCCGTTTAAGAAAACAAGAATATCTCAGATTCTCTTTAGGAATGATTGCGACGGCTCCATACTTTATTTCTCAGTATGCCTAAGAGCGTGTGCAGGCACTGGAATCAGTTGCGGACAGCATCATCACGAACGTGAGGTATTGAAAAGAGACCGTAATAGCTTAGGCTGTGAGTATATTTCGGTAGTGCACGTTGGGGACCGGCTATGACACATGAGATAAATTTTCATGGATAGTGGCATATGGGAACGTCGCACACATGGCTCATTAAAGTTGGCCGATAAGATTGATGTGCTAAGGCACGTGTATAAAAACATAATTGTTGAGGTAGAAAATCAGAAATCAGGATGTTTTCGCCCACGCGGTACCTGTACTAGCGCTTTAGGTCCTATCCAAGCCAATTTGCCACATTTTGTGATTCATTACGACGTGCAATGATCCTTCGATTTCCTTGCTGCGTTTTCGTCTACTAATGCGAAATAATTAAACGGCTCGTTGTACCGCATAGATGAATAAGCGATGTTTCACGGGCTAAAGAACAGAACAAGCAAGAAGCTAGATGCATCCTCTACTGACGCACTGCTTCACCTATACGGTGTGATAGTGAATCACCACTTCGCCTACCTTTCAACATTTAATATTGAACGGCCACTTTAGAGGAAATGACGGCATCTGTAGAACTGTAGCGCTGAAACAGCACATTAAGTTGGAAGAACTGCTACGCCACATTAACATCCAGTTTTAAGGGTAAATGCTGTTCACTTGACCTCGCTTCAAAACGACTTGTCATACCCTACTCATAGCACAAAACGCAAAAGATTGCTTTGTGCTGCTGACACGAACTCTTTCTTGGTCTAGTTGGTGCTTACTAGTATCAATTACCTAGGCACAATTACGTAGCCGCGAAAAAGAGGCGGACCCAAGGAAAGGAATACAGACACGACACGAGCGGCATTAACAACTACTCATATTGGCTGGTGACCCAGGAATATTGATTCCTGGGTCATTTTGGCTATATTTTGGCTGGTGACCCAGGAATGAACAAAAACAAAAGCTGCGATGAAAATTAGTTTCGACACTATTCAAGGAAACAACGCCGCAGCATGAGGGAACCACGCAAGGCGAATTACGATCGCTACGTGCCCGAGGGCCCGCGTCGCATTTTCCTTTCATTCATACAGTGTGTGACCTTAGTAGAACGAACGTAAATAAACGCATACATAAAACCTTACACATCGCCTTTTGTTCACCCCGCCTTCCTAAGCAATTCTTTTTTCCGCGCTGAATGTTGCCATAGCATATATAGATGTGCAACATGAGCCCTTCTAACATGCGAAGTCTCGCAAGGCCGATTTCGTGTAAGGGCGAAATTATAGGTAGGCGGTAAAAACAACTGTGATGGAGGAAAGACTTCGTCTGTGCCTCGAAATTCTAGCGGTTGCTTTGGTGGGTGATGCAATACGTGCCGATACGGAGATGCCCGAAGAAACTCGTATCGACGTGTCCGTGCCCGACTTTGAGAAACAAGATATTTACGAGGTGCACCTCGGGGGAACTGTTCGTTTCAACTTGTTCGATGTAATGCATTTTCACTTATTGCTCTCGTAATTAACGCAAATTGCACCTTTGTTAAGCGTTGCATGAACCTTGACAAGCGAACTCTTCTGTGTGTCTTGACACATAGCTTCAAAATTCGCTGCTTTAAACTTATTCAAATGAGGTTCTTGTGGCCGATGTGTACCGGACGATTGCACTTAGTTCGGGTATCTACCGAGATATACAAGAGTAGCTGGGGCATTCAAGGGAAGCCGGTCGCGTTTAAAGTCGTTCTACATGTCTGATTACAACAGACACCGCCGCACATTGTATAGATAAGCAGGTTACAGAACATTTTTCCCAATGCTGAAAGATTTCCTTCATACACGTTGCATAAAGCACATATTCTGCACGTACCATGGTACTTTCTCTAACGAACAAGGTTTCCAAAATTTGACAGCATCACTGATAGCGCCAAAGAGAACGAAAGCGAAAGTTCTGTATGTGCCTTACAGACGCCTATTTACGCATGCCTTGGTGGTTTTTGCTAAACCTTGCTTCCTTGCTTGTTCCTTTTCTCTTGGCGCTTGCCCACTACTGGGGACTTGCCATGAAGACGGCGGTTATTATGAGGGGGAAAAAGTCTTCGAAGTGAAACGAAGTATGAGAAGAGAATGGCCGTTGTAAAGAATAAATAAAAGATATAAAGAAAGACAAGTGTTTAAAGCACTGCAAATTAAATTTAATAAAGGAATTTGCAATTCAATCAACTAGTAGGAGCAATTTCGACGTAGCTGCCTGTGATTGGGAATCAACGTTGACAAGGAATTAGTGTGGTGCCTAGGAACTCCCATGTGGCTAAGCAGGTGTTCCGGTTGCTTTATCCTAGTGAAAAGCCCTAAAGGAAAGAATATTCCGAGAATTTAGAGTGATGTTTACATTTCTGAATACAACGTAAAAACCTTTTTTCCCTATGACTAAGAAAACGCCGACAGGTAATTATAAATGTTCAACGTTTCCAGGTTCTTGACAATAGCATTACAACGGAGATGGCACCGTACCAGAAATAGGTAAATAAAAAAAATCATAGCATATCCACGGAGTGAATGATGATGAGTGGGCGAAGCTCCGGAGGTTCATCGTAGATCGTGCCGAGTTCCCGATTAATTTAGTTAACGCGCACGCTACGAATCCTTATGGTTCACCTACGCACAAGTGAAATCTCCCACCGGCACTTCATTGCAAGTCAAGATCCAGTACCTATATATGTATATGGGTGGCCGGTGAACGGTTCTCCAGCGCGAGCAGTAGGTATTTTTCAATCAAGAAACTCGCTAGAAGACGCTGCCTGCGTCAAGCTTGTCTCTCACGGGTGAGGGCGCGTTCCCCTTTATTGCGAGCTGGTAGCGCGTTCATCGAAGAAAGAGCATTACCATAGTCAACGCGCGCCTTTCGCTCTCTCTGTCTCTCTCTCTCTCACAAGACAGCAGATGGAAGAGTGAGAGAGCTCGCGCGCCGGGAAATACGCACCGAGGGCGCGCCTCCCACACGCGCCCTCTATAGTAGCGCGTTCCTAGTAGGTAACGTGCTACTACAACGGACGGACAGACCCAAACCTTAAGGAGCTTCGCCCCTAAAATGAAGTTGTGGGATGCAATATCAAAAAGTTGTAACAGCTATGTCCAATTTATTCCATAGGTAGCCTCATTTCCAACGAATTGTGGTGTAAAGGATACTTACAGAATCTAAATACTAACAAAAGCAGTATTAGGCAGTACGGGTGTTACTGGACTCTCTGGGGACCACGGCGCAAAATCAACAGCCACGTCGATTAGAAATAGGCTACGACAGCGTGGCGCGATCTCCCGTTCCCACTTACTCTTTTTCTAGGAGGCACAACTTAAGTTACACGTGTCATAGGTATAGATTTAGTCAGCCTCAGCGAAAAAGTAGCCGTGGCTTTGGAAAAGGCATATTTCTGCGGTGCCATGGGGTCCGGTCTGATCTCACCTAGGCGAACAAATCTACATTTGAGCGCCCATCAAGGAGGTTTAAAGGGCGCCCATTACCTATGTTTGCAGAAAGGCCCCCAAGGAATTTTATGCGAATGAGAGTAATCTATGGCGTATTGTCTGCAGGAGTGCCTCCTACGTCTACCACTGCGCTGCCGTTTTGTTGACTGATACAGCCTTTAATATAAATCTGTGTTTCATTAGTTTCCATAAAAAGGGCAATGCGCGTGTGGTTCGATATACCTTGCCTGTCTGTAGCTTTCATGCATCCAAGCATACGTGAAGCAGTAACTGTTGTGTTGCTTAGAGTTACCTTTAAGCGCAGGTTGTCTCCAAAGCACAAAGAGGCCCCAACTCAGCAAATAAATTGCACTACCTAAATTTGATTGCCTGAACACATCTGTACACAAGGACTTCGCTATTCTGTTGCGTCAGTTTTAACCGTTTGCTCCACGTAAGGTAGAAATGCATACTGAAACAGCGTCACGGTTGTTTCCTGTGCTTTATGCAGGTAATTGAAGACTGAGCGGTCATGTCCGCACACCCAACGGCGAATACGTTTTGAATGCAATTAGTCTGTCTTCATGCTACAAATCACAACAATGGTATATTTATTGTATAATCTTTATCCGATAAGTACATGATGACGTTGTGATATATGTTCTTGTAGAAGAGATCGCATCAACGAAACTTGGGGGCAATCTACTAAATCAGTAGTGTGATATTCCTTACCCTAAATCTTATCTGTGTTCCTTTTTATAATTTTGCCAAACAGTTCCACGTATTGGCATGCTTCCGTTTAAGACACATGAATATCTGAGATTTTCTCTAGGCTTGATTCCGGCGGCAGGCTAGTTTATTTCTCCGTATGCATAATAGCGTGCACAGGCACTGGCATCAAGTGTCGACAACATCAGCACGACCATGATCCATTGAAAAGAGGCCGTAATATCTTGGGTAGGGGGTATATTACGGTTGTGCACGTTTGGGACTGGCTATGGCATATGAGATGAATGTTGATGTATAGTGGCAAATGGTAACGCCGCATCATGGGCCATTAAAGTTGGCCGATAAGATCGATGTGATCAGGCACGTATAAAAAACATAATTGGTTTGGGTATAAAATCAGAGATCAGGAGGTTTTCGCCCACGCAGTACCTGTAGTAGTGCTTTAATTCCTATTAATGCCAATTTGCCACATAACCTGCTTCATTACGACGTGAAATGACCGTTCTCTTTCCTTGCTGCGTTTCGTCTACTAATGGGAAATCATTAAGCGGCTCGTTGTACCGCGTAGGTGAATCAGCCATGTTTTACGGGCAAAAGAACAGAATAAGCAAGAAGCTAGGTGCCTCCTCTACTGTCGCGCTGCTTCACCTATACGGTGCGATAGTGAATCACCAGTTCGCCTACTTTTCAACCTTCAATATGAAACGGCCACTTGAGAGAAAATACCGGCATCTGTAGCACTGTAGACTTCAAAACAGTACATTAAATTGGAAGAACTGCGACGCCACATTAACTACCTGTTTTGAGGGCAAATGCTGTTCGCTTGACCTCGCTTCAAACCGACCTGGGTTACTTTACTCCTAGCACAAAACGCAAACGATTGCTCTGTGCTGATGACATGAACTCTTTCTTGGCCTAGTTTGTACTTACTATTACCAATTACCTAGGCACAATTACGTAGCCGCCAAAAAGACGCGTACCCAAGAAAAGGAACACAGACACGAGACGAGAGGCATTAAGAACTACTTATTCATTTTGGCTGGTGGCCCAGGAATGAATGTAGATTCACGCGCATGCGTGGCACTTCGTAACTTATGACGCCTAGCGTGCAAGCAGTCTCGTCCCCGATTGATAAATGTGTATTTATGTGTGAACAATACATTCTTTTTAATTTCTTAATACAGTACTCTTGCAGTGTACATCGGATGCTGTATCTAGGGAGCCGCTGATATTTCATGGCTCCTGAAGAGCCTTCGAAAATCAATCATTTGTTAGCAGCGCTCGTGTCTTGCCTGTGTTCCTTAGTTGGTGCCGTGTGATTTTAGCAGCTAAGTGATGCCAGACTTGCGCTGCTGAATTATCCAAAAAAAAAAAAATCAACGCATATCCACGGACTGAATGATGATGAGTGGGCGAAGCTGCGGAGGTTCACCATAAATCGTGCCGAGTTCCGGATTAATTTAGCCATGCTTCGTGCTGTATGGACAGACAACTGAGTTCTCTAGAACAGTGTCGTATTCGTTGCGCATCTTCTACCTTCCAGAAAAGTTGTGAATAACTACTTAAAACTGAGGGTATTGTGATGTAATACGAAACGAAACCGAAACTGAGTGATGCCGGAGTACACGAAGAGGAACCGGCGTGAACTCGTGACACAAGAGCGCGTGCCAGCGTTCGATGAAGAAGTGGCTACGACGGAAAACTACGGCAGACAAGTCTACGCCTTAAGGAACCTCGCCCCTAAATAACCACTTTGCATTAACCACTCATCAAGTGTGCTTATGTAACAGCCATTCAGAGTATATAGAGCTTCTAAGTTTGCTTGTGTTTCGGTAAGGACTGTGTGCTCAACAAGACAGAGTTTTCTTCGGTTAGCTCTCACAGAAAAATTCACGCATTCCTTCAACGTTAAGCAGCCAGATCGCGTTTTCCATTCTGAAATGCTAATTATTGGCTCCAGTGCGCCCTAGGGAGTAGATTACATAAGAAGATACGATTCTGTGTCCTTGATTAAGTGCAGGAGAGGCCGGTACAGCGAACCATGCGTCCAGCGCCCTTAAGTCGCGTAGTCTGCATGCATAATAGCCAAGGCTACGCAGGTGGCAGGTTCAGGTGACAGGTTCATGTGACAGAAGATCAGGCGCTGTTCCTTTCTGTACTGCGCTTCGAATAGTCGCTATAATATTATACCAACTATTCGAAGGGCAGTACAGTCTCACACTCTTAGAGTGAGCCTACTGCTGCGTATGTAGCAGTGGGCTCAGTCCAGGAGTACGAGTAATGGACCTACGACAGGAGTCGGTCGGTGTTCCCCGCTTGCATGACGTGACACAGTATAACACATTAGACGGGGGCAGCATGCGCCCCTATAGTTCTCCACGCTTAAAGGTAGGACCTTATTACTGCGATTCGAATTCCTATCATCCCGGCACTAACACGATAGCTGTTGGGCGCTGTACGCACTGCACCGTGGTGACACGTAGCACATGCAGAACATGTCTTGCATCTTAACAGCAAACCATTATATTTTGGATCTAACTGAATTCTAACTCAAATGTTTTTAGCAAGCAAAGTTTCCCTTAAACTAACATATCCTGCCTTCCACTGCACCCATAATTCACAGTGGTCGCACTGATATTTAGGAGTGGTTCAGCAAAGTAGCTCGGTGGGATGATAAAGCGCACCGACAGAGAACGCTTCGGTAGTCTCAGGAGGGCACAGGATGCCGCCGTTAACCGATCTTTATTACGTTGCTTGTCTGTCGTCCATAATAGGTTGTAGCACTTCGCCAGTACTGGTGCTTATCACTCCATCAACAGTGTTTCAATGCTGCTTTCGGCTTCTTGTACGATGGCATCGTGGCGAAAAGGTCTGCTCTAAACGCAGCAAAAAGGGAACAATCTCTATAAAAGCTTGTTGCGCAGGTAAATGCTTTGGTGTAGCAAGAGACACCCCAGCCCGTAGAGGGGCTGCAAAGATTTATAGACATTTCACCAGGGGGAAGCAATACATATTCGCGCGTTCACAGCTCATTCTCCGCAAACTGACTCTCAAGTTCCTGGAGCTGAGCGCCCTGCCACACAACGGGCTACCATAGACCCCATAACACTAGGTATTTCGTAATGCGTTGCTCAAGCAACACATCGACTGGACGCCGCGAGCTTAGCAAACCAAAAACACGGCAGCTGACAAGCAGGTCATGGGGCTTTCGTTGCGGCGGACAGCAAGTTTGAAAAAAAAAACGATCCACTTACAACCCGTTTGATTCCGCTGTGATTTCGCTCTTTGAAGTTCTCCTCGTTTGTGGCAAGTTTGAGCAGAGATGCGGCGTGAGCAACTGTCTCCAGAGCAATGCGATTTGTTCCACAACTTCAGCTTGTTTGCCCCATTTATCGAGGATACATGTGCAGAGTCAAAGTGTCGAAGATGTCTGATTGCAACGGCTTCACATGTCCGTTGTGCCCAACCGATCTGCCGCCTCTCATTTGGCCAGGTTACCGCTTACGCCTTCAGCAGCTTCTTGAAAACACGTTTCGCTTTGCCGCTACACCGTTTACTATGACATAGTGGTTCACTACATTGTTGACTGTTTTTGCACACGCAAGAGGGCATTGCTGTTAGTGTGGGTGGGTTAGTACATAATGTAGTTGCCTTTTAACCGTAGAGAAACTTCTCTAGCCAGTGGAGAGCGAAATGTGAATTGCGGCTCAAAAGGATCCGTTGTTGAGCCAGTTGGTTCATTTCTTGAAGGAATATATATGACGCTAAATCAACGGGACAGAGAAGAGAGAACTCCATGAAGACAGCGCCACCACGATGGTCTAGTGGTTATGGCACTCGGCTGCAGATCCGAAGGTCACGGGATCGAATCCCGGCCGCGGCGACTGCATTTCGATGGAGGCGAAATGTTGAGGCCCATGTGCTGTGCGATGTCAGTGCACGCTAAAAGAATCCCAGGTGGTCGAAATTTCCGGAGACCTCCACTACGGCGTCTCTCATAATCATAGGTGGTTTTGGGACGTTAAACCCCACAAATCAATCAATCAATCCATGAAGACAGAACACCATGGCGCCAGTGTGCATTGTCTACCCTGTGTCCCGCGGATTTAGCGCCATACCTATTCCTTCACTGAATTGTAAGGTTATCTCCATAGGTGAATCTGTTCATTGATTCATTTCATTTGTGGGGTTAAACGTCCCAAAACCAGCTCTGATTATCTGAGACGCCATAGTGGAGGTCTCCAGAAATTTCGACCACCTGGTGTTCTTTAACGTGCACTGACATCGCACAGCACACGGACCTCAACATTTCGCCTCCATCGAAATGCAGCCGCCGCGGCCCTGTTTCGATCCCGCAACCCTCGGATCAGCAGCCGAGTACCATAGCCACTAGACCACCATGGCGGGGCTAGGTGAATATGCTGAGAGTTGACGGATTGGTTGGTTTCTGTGGTGTACGTCACAGCGTTGCGAGAGACGCGGTGGAGGGCTTGCGGAATTTCGACCAGGCGAAGTTCTTTAACGTGCACTTACACCTCACAGAACACGGTCCTCAGCACTAGGCCTTCATGGAAATCGAGCCGCGGCTCCCGAGATTTGAACCCTCGACCTTCCGATCAGTAGCCGTGCGCCACATCCACTACACAACCATGGTGGGGCCCAGTTTACCTTTACTTCGTAGAAAATACCAATAAAGTTGTTCTGTGTAACCCCCTGGCTAGTATAATCACGGAATTCCAAATGTGACCTGCTTCGGGACAAAAAGTTATTTCATTCTGACTTAGTATTTAGCCCGGATTACTTGGGTATTCTGATAAATTAGTCAGCCAGTTGTAAGCCAGCAAGTTGAGAACATCTGATGTTTCTGTTGAAAAACGAAAACATTTAGCCATTGCCGTAAGGAATTATATTTGGCGAGAATAAAATGCTCACGAAGCTACTGCGCTTATCGCAGAAAAAGCGATAGCCGCTTTCAACCACTCTTGTGTTTATCGCCAGAAAATGAGTGATTTTTGCTGATAGGTTTCTTTGATCCAGCCTTCCGCAGGTCACTATTTTGCACACGCCCGCTGTCTCCGATCTTTCACGGTGTCAATGGAACCAAAATCTGGCTGCAACCATTTCTACTTTGTTATGATAATTGGTTTTGATTTAGATGGAATTCCGTGTACGCCTTCATTGTCTAGGTAAAAAAATGGAGAATGTTAAGTTCATCAGCTAGCCTCTCAATCCCTCTGAAGAAATTTTGACCTGTGTCGCAGGGCGTACCAAGTATTACGAAATTTAGTTGTCTGATGAATTGATGAAAGTCCCTTAGCATTTCCTTTGGCTTTCCCGTCTACCGATCACCGAGCTTCGCCTTAGCTTCTACGTCAGTTCTCATGAGTCTTAAATGCCAGCTCGATATTTCAGGACTCAAACCATGATTTGATATACGCTTAAGAATGTCGGATTCGAATCGTGCTTAGTAGCCGAACGTCATTAGATGGTGATATCAATCGATTATCAATTCGAATGACAAAGAAATCTACGGTGTGACAGGAGTCTAAATGTTGAAGGGAAGAAATGTCGCACATTCCTGTCTACTCACGTTATATTTGCGTCACCTCCAACGTAAGCACAGAAGAGAGAAAAAATACTTTCAGCGCAGCTGAACAATGTGCCCTTCTGGCGGGCAAGGAGGCCGATTGAATTATCTGCTCACAGTGATCAAGTCGTCTAAGAAAGTCTACGTTAATGTTATTAGGACCGCGTTCAGCCAAGGGAGGTTTTTCTTTTCGATCGGATGCGAGGATTTATAATGCTATACCAACTATTCTGAAATATCACACTGACATGAAGTACTGATAGTCATGTTCTGTCAGTTGGTGTAATGTAATGTAATTCGGATGCTATTCGGGGTACGGAATAATCGTCGATCCACAGTGGTACGCAGTCAAATACGCAGGCAAGTACAGATCAGTCCGAGTAAAATACTGATACGCAGGCAAATAACGTCGATCAATCGTGATACCAGTGCTATTTCGAAAGATTTCGCACGAAGTGTCTCAAAATGTAAGTGTAGATCAGCGGGAAAGCAATGTATTCAATTTAGAAGTAGTACGAGGCTTCCGCTAAGTGAATAAAAACTCATACACACTTTTGTTACCACTTGTGGCAGCGCTGAACGGCAACGATCACTCACAGCACACGAAACCTTCAGCTGCTGTAGAACACCGATGACACAAAAAGGCATAGAATTCAAAGACATGCTAAGGCAACACCTATTAGGAGCAGCGCATTCAGCAATGGACAGTATCTCTCCTGCGCCGATCCAGTGGCTCTGGCTCTTGGCTGCTGACTTGAATATCGCGGCATCGAATCCCAGCCGTGGCGGCGGCATTTCGCCGTTGCTGTTGGCACGC
The DNA here is from genome assembly GCA_013339685.2 of Hyalomma asiaticum. NCBI lineage: Eukaryota > Metazoa > Arthropoda > Arachnida > Ixodida > Ixodidae > Hyalomma > Hyalomma asiaticum. The sequence goes on along the minus strand of CM023490.1, from coordinate 31,249,476 downwards.
CCGTTTTCTATGTCCCATGCCCGCCTTTATGGAGCAGTGTGCTGAGGGCATGACGCAAGAGCGGAAAGAAGACTGATGAAATGTCTGCGACTTTGTGGTCTGAGAGCGTCAGAGGAAGTACATAAGCGCGCAAATGCAGCACAATTAGCATTGGATAGAAGATGCAAACGCGTACTGATGACATGATGCAGAGTGGTTTCGCAAATGCTTCACGGACGTTTGATATATCCATTGGTTATCATGGCCGAAAGCCAGAACGTAGAAGCCGTACTTGAGGGCTCCGGAAATTTCGACCGCGTGGGGTTCTGCAACGTCCACTGACATCGCACAGTACACGGGCGTCAACATTTCGCCTCGATCGATATGCAGCCTCCGGGGCCAGGATGCGTTCCCGCGAACTCTGAATCAGCACCGAGCAGCTGTGCTTTTCGCCGGTCGTACCTAATATTGGCAGCAACAAGGGCGTCCAGATGAATTTGGTAGGCGCATTAGGATACTGGGCGTTCGAACGTGGGATAGTCCAGTAAATCTGGAAGGTTCGCAACGTCCGTGTTGCTCGAAAGTACCGATATTGCGCGAAGCAACTACTTGACCTCCGCATCACCATAACCTGGCCATTCTCTAGACCTCTGAAGTCTTGCATCCCACAAGTGCCACAGAATGTAACGAACAACGTTCGCAAGCAAGTGAAATGTGGACGAAACACAGCTTCGTCCGCTCCACCGCTCTTCCTCGTCGTATGCCCGGGACCCAATCCTTCCTTCCGCGGTGCATCGCAAGAATATAATCAAAGGATCACGTTGAAAAAAATAATATTTATTCCGAAGTTTCGGCCGCGAGACCGGCCTTCTTCAAGCTTAGAATACAAATGGTACGTACAGAGCCTGCAAGACAGTAACGGGAAAAAGAAAGGGAGAGAACATGACTTAAGCTTAAAGGGGAAAAAAGGAAAAAGAAGGGGTAGTGGGTGGTGTATGGAATAGTGGTGCCCGCCTTGAAAGCCAGCTGAAGGTTCAGCTGAGCCCGTTTTCCTTGTATTTGTGACTGTGTACCTTACAGTCATCGTGTAGCAAATTTTCCTGTGTTTCACCTCACACAAACGTCCACGACCCCCCCCCCCCCCCCCTCTGTTTCCTTCTTTTTTTTTTCTTTCGTGTTTTTTCTGTTTCTTTTTCTCTCCTCCTTTCTTTTATCGCAACCCGTCTTTCCTGTTTCTTCCTAACTCCCCAAGGCAGGTTTCGTGTTGCTACAGGCCGTCATTCCTCCGTGTTTTAGGGGCGAAGCTCCTTAAAGCGGCACCCGTTCGTCCCTCGTCGTAGTCGTAGTCGTAGTGCGTAACCAGTCTTACACTTTGACCTCCAAGGTGGTGCCGGTGGGAGATTTCTCCTGTGCGTTGTTGAACAATAAAAAAAAATTCGCAGCGTGCGCGTTAACTAAAAGCCGAATTCTTCTGTCTCTCATTCCCCATTAGCAGCCATTGGCATGTTCCAGTAGGAAACGTTAATAGAAGTAGAAGTGTTAAAGCCAACTTCTGCTGTCTCTCATTCCCAGTAGCAGCCATTGTTTACCTCCAAGGTAGTGCCTGGTGAGATTTCTCCTGTGCGTGATTAAACAATAAAAATTTTGTTCAAAACGCCGTTGATTGATGAAATAAACCAACGAAAGACGCCAGATGTTTTCTAAAAGCAAAACGAAAAGACGCCAGATGTTTCTAAAGCAAAACGAAAACACGCCAGCTGCTTAACGAAAGACGCCAGATGTTTCTAAAGCAAAACGAAAAGACGCCAGCTGCTTAACGAAAGACGCCAGGTAAAGCAATGGTTTTCATCTGCAACCAGTGCAAGAACCACTTAGCTTACATTTCACCGACCACAAAGCGGTCATAATGAAGGGACAACGGAAACCAGCAATAAATGTTTGATAAAACATTTAATCAATCGTTTCACGTCATTTTTATCGGGCGAATTAACGGAAGAAATTTCACGGTTTAACCGATGATTACTTCCAGGAGCTTCGCCCAATCTCATCATCATTCACCTCGTGGATCTGCCGTCAATTTTTTTCTACACCTTGCTTTCTTTTTCTGTACATGCGCCGCACTTCTTGCAGCTGCGTGTTGGGTCCTGAGGAGAGGGCTGAGAGGATAGCTACATTCACTGCTCCCGTGACTCAAAGCGGCGATGCCGAAACCGCTCCTTCCCCGCCTTCCCTCCTTTAACTTCTACGTCGGTACGCGTCAAACACCTCCTTTTCACTTTGGGCGTTCAAGGCGGGCACCAATATTCCATACACCAACCCCCTTTTTCTTTTCTTTTTCCGTTTTTCCCCTTTCAACTTCAGCCATGCTCTCTCCCTTTCTTTTCCCCGTTACTGTCATGTAGGTAAAATAGCAGACATAACTTTGCGATGTTGTGGTCTTCAAGCTTATTATAAGCTTATAGTTTCAAGTTCAAGTTCATTTATTTACCACATACATGGAATTTCACATAAGTGGTTGGGGCTGTGGGAGAAAAAGCTGCATTAAAAACAGCTTGACTAGCCCCACGTCCCCGGTTCACTATGGGAGCATGGCAGTAAAAAAAAGTACATTCCAATATCAGTGTCAAATGAGAAAAACACATGATATCCACACAAAAACACATTTACAAAAAGTGAAATTTAACTGTAAACGCATTTAACACAGCATGCTTAAGAGAGATGTGTTAGAGAGTGTGCGAACATTTCCATAAGAAATTTTGAATTTATTTAATGTCTTCGCCAAGCAATAACCTAATGTTTGAAAGCCACAGTTCGTGCGCGGCCTTGGCACATACCATTGTTCCGAGTGTCTGTTTTGGAGCGAAGAAGGATTTAGTTGCAAGTTAGCTACACTCTGTATATAGCTGCGATTTTTCACAACACCTCACAAGCTTAAACCCTGCGGTCTTCAAGCTTATTATTGTGCAAAGAACATCTGGTGATGTGGGTTTCAAGAAAAAAGAGTGAGGCAATTGAGCAAGCCAACTAAGGCAAGTTAGCGGCTGTCGATGTTGAGTGCTTGAACAAGGATTCCTTAAATGAATTGGCGATAGCGACAGGGCTGGCTAGAATGCCAATGCCGTCGAGAATTCTGTCGCAAGTGCATCCGGCTGATTACAAGTTGAGCACAAGTTGTAGCTAGGCATTATTCGCCCATGCTTCAGTAACTGCGCCGTTTCACTCCACATGGCGCCCAAAAAATTGTGTGAGTAGGGGCAATGTGGAGATTACCGATGTCTGAACACCAAGAGAATTCCAGATCAGTGCCCTTTACTAAACATACGTGAATTTACGGTTGCTCTGCAAGGCACCACATCTTTTCAAAGCTTGACCCTATCCGCGCCTACCAGCAAATTCTTGTGGCTGAGCAAGATATATCTAAAACGGTTATTACAACTTCGTTCGAATTGTCAGAGTTTTTGTGAATGCCGTTTGGTCTCAGTAACGCAGCCCAGTCATTCCATCATTTTATTGCCCCTGTAACACGTATCCTACCCTTCGTATTCGACTACGTCTCCCCTTCTTCCTAAGTCTTTCTTTTTCATTTTTTTGCGCTACCATGTGTTCTCAGAACATGGTAACAGCCAGTACATCCTCCGAAGAGCATCTACAACACCTTCGACTCCTGTTACAACGTCTATCTGAGCACAGCATCGTCATCAACACCTCGAAAAGCGAGTCTGGGGTTTCCCGCTTAGAGTTTCTAGGACACCACATCGACACCGGTGGCATTCGCCCACTTTTGTGAAAAATGGAAGCATTCTGGAGTTCCCATGCCCAAAGAAACCCCGAAGTTCCGACAGTTGCTCGGCGTGATTAACCTTTACCACTGATTTATCCAGAGCAGTGCCGCTATAGTGGCGCCCCAGGATCGTCTGGTACCAGCAGGAACCCGACGTCCTTGCTGAATTGGGACGCCGCTGCTGACGACGCCTTCATCAAAATCAACTGCACCCTTTCCAACGCCGCCCTTCTTGCTCAAACTAACCTGATGGTGTCCCTGGCCCTCATGACTAACGCGTCCAGCACAGAAGTGGGAGCGGTTCTCCAGCAACGCATTGATAAGTCGTAGCAACCCCTTGCCCTTTTCTTGACAGGGCTCACTACGACACAAGCTCGTTACAATACATTCGGCCATGAGTTGCTTGGAATTTACCTTGCCATCCGTCACTTTCGCCGTGTCGTCGAGTGAAGAACCTTTGCGATTTTCACCGATCACAAGTGTTTGACATATGCGTTTTGTCGAGACTCATTGACACACACGCGACGAGCAATCCGTCATCTCTTATTCATCTCTGAATTCTCCACCGACATCAGACACGTTAGCGGCAACCGCAACGTACCCGCTGACACTGTCAGCCACGTCGACGCCTTGGCATCGCGTTCCCCTCGACGTGCAGACACGCGCCCCTCACCAAACTAATGATCCAGAGCTCCCACAACTGCGCTCACCTAAAACAGCACTGCATTTAAACGACATCATGCTCCAAGGCATCCACCTCGTTTGCGACACTCCTACAGGCAAACCAACACCACTTGTCCCGAGCACGCTGCGCAAGCAGCTTTTCGACACAATGCGCCATCTCTCTCACTCCGGTGCTCGGGACACACAACGTCTCGTTTCCTCACGCTACGTGTGGCCCCGGATTCCCGCTGATGTGCGCGACTGGGTACGTGCGTGCGCGCGCTGCCAACGCGCAAAAGTCAGCAGGTATCCGATTCCACCAGCACGTCAGCTCCTTCAGCCTGATCATCGTTCGGACATTTATATTGACATTGATGGACCTCTGCCCCGTGTCAGGGACTTCGCTACCAGCTCACATCGCTTGACAAGTTTACTCGTTGACCAGAAGCGACGCCACTTCAGGACAGCTCTGCTGCAACGGTAGCGGCCACATTTCTAACAACATGGGTTGGCCGATTCGTATGCGCTACAAGAATAGGCACAGATAGACGACTGCAAAGTGAGTCGGCTCCCTTTCAAGAGCTCCTACGCTTGCTGGGCAGGAATCGTCTGCGCGCGGCCGCCTATCACCCCCAAACTAATGGCCTCCTGGAACGCTTCCATCAAGAAGTTAAGTCAGCGCTAATTGCCCACGGCACGCCATCGCAATGGGTTCAACGTCTTCCGCTGGTACTTCTTGGCGCAATATGAGGACGCTACGCCGGCGCTCATCAGACAGCAATACCCGCCCCCCATCACTGACGACGCAATACAAAAAGCAGCTAACATGAACCGCCACCAACCCCTGCACAATCAGAAGAAAGTCAACAAGAACGGCGCAAACTAATTCTCACATTCACAAGTCACGTGCCAAATGTCACGGCCTCAGCTTCGTGCTCGGCTTCAGAAGGCAGTCACGACGACGTCTCGTTACCTTCAGAAACAAGGACTAGACATTTCATGCGAAAAGTGTGCAATGGTGGCATTCACCAGGAAACCGATGTTTGCATATAATATCGCCATTAACGGTCAAGTAATACCATACTGCCGAAGTCATAGGTTCCTGGGAGTGGTAATTGACAGAGACCTGTCTTGGACTCCGCACGTGAACTACGTGAAGAAACGGCTGACTGCTATCTGCCACTTATTCAGATTCCTCGCAGGGAAAAACTGGGGCCTGTCCATACACGCTATGCTACAGCTGTACAGAGTGCTGTTCGTCGGATTCCTGCGGTACAGCCTACCTGCTATCACCAACACCTGCAAGACTAACCTGCGCACGATACAGAGCATTCAAGCACAAGCTCTTAAGATATGCCTTGGCTTACCACGCAGCGCGTCAACGGCTGAAACCATTGCCATAGCGCAGGATTACTCTATCACGACGCACATCGCCGTTGAGACCATGCGACTTCACCTCAGGCATGTAGCTAGGACTCCCTCACACCATCTGGCGAGCCTAGTTGCTGCAAGGCCCCGCACTTCATTCAGCGCTAATGTCAATGCACACAGTGCGGCGTTTACTCCAGGGTACACGCCTGCGGCTAAGCGAGTGCTCCCTCCGTGGTGTTTGAGTCTCCCACAAGTACACCTCACAATTCCTGGGATACAGAAGAAGACAGATCTACCAGTATCTGCGCTAAAGCAACTCAGCTTACACCTGTTGTACGAACGGTACGGTAACCACGTACACGTATACACCGATGGATCGACTACGTCGTCCAGTTCCGGCGGAGCGGTGATCGTACCAACGCAGGGGATAACGATTCGACTAAAGACGTCTCATGTCACGACGTCCACGGCGGCAGAACTCACGGCTCTACGTCGTGCGCTAGAATTCATCCGTACTGAGAGGCCGAGGAAATGGGCTGTGTTTTCGGACTCGAAGGCGGCGTTGCAGTGCATACGGTCAGCTCTTAGGCGCGGATGCCACGAGCAGCTGACGTACGATGTAATCGTGCTTCACCACCACCTCCGAGAAAATGGCCACGAGATTGACTTTCAGTGGGTGCCCAGTCACTGCGGAATCAGCGGCAACGAGTCCGCAGATGGCGCAGCTCGCACTTCACATCAAGAAGTGAACATTATTTCAATTCCACTCTCAAGGACAGATGCTGCAATGCAGCTTCGACACCTGGCACGCCGTCTCTCACTGGTTGAGTGGAACTCACCAAACATCACACGAACGCGACTGTACCAGCTAAACCCTTCCCTGCATCTCCGCCCTCCATCAGGACTTCCTCGACATGAGGCCTCGCTTCTTTGTCGACTTTGGCTGGGAGTTGCCTTCACAAAGGCATACTCCGCATTAATTGGAGCGATCGACAGTGCAACCTGCGAGATGTGCGACACCGACGAAACCCTGGACCATCTGCTGTGCCGCTGTCCGCGATTCGTCGAGGAAAGGAAAATCCTTGCTGAGACGCTACACCACCTTGACGATCGGCCACTGTCCTTACAGATGCTACTGGAACACCGCCCTCATCGCTCGTCGGCCCACAAGGCACTAAAAGCACTTTTACGCTTTCTCAAGACGACTGGTTTGGGTGAACGCCTTTGACAGTTGGACTTGTCCGACAACGTCTTTTTCATTATTCCCCTTCCTTCTCTCTCTCCCATCTTTCTATTCCCCCTTCCCACTCCCCCAGTGTAGGGTAGCCAACCGGACGCCCTTCTGGTTAACCTCCCTGCCTTTCTGTTTTCCCCTTCCTCCTCCTCCTCCCCTCAAAAAGCACTTAATATCCTTGAGCCAAGCAACAGTCTTAAGAAGCCCTTCACTACTCCCCCTATAGAGTGGTGTATAGACGCCCCCTCTCCCCCTCCCCCCCCAAAAAAAGAAAAAGAAACATCAGGGACTACGTTTTACACTAGAAAACAAAGAGGACAACAGAATTCGGTTGCCCACCTTGCGAAAAAAGCAGACGCATGGTGTGCAAACACACGCAAACAAGCACGATAGCCAAAAGCACATACTGCAGTTCTACACATTCAATCCGCGGCGACCTTAACTGCGACTCACCAAACGTGGTCTACCTGTTGGAATGTGCGGTCTGCTCTAAACAATACATCAGGCAAACTAATACAGCTTTCTGATGATGTTCAACAACTACCGATCACATGTGAAGATACAACCAGAGCTCCCCCTCTCCAGACATATTAGATCGGAAGGTCACAGTTTTGATTCAGTTAGGGTGACACTCCTGCAAGGAAACTTCAGCTCTCCCAGGTAATGCGAGCAGCGCCAATCATATCTAATTCATAAATTCTGCAAACTGGGAAATGCAACAAATGAATATCCTGGCGCTCTTCCTGTTGTGCATCCATTAAAAAGCGAATAACGCCAAGAGATAGTTCACATGAAAGTTACCAATAACCGATATCAAAACAGTGTTGCTTTATGTCAGAGCAGGCGAATTGGGGTGATGGTATCTGTTGTCCGTGTCAGCTTGAGATATGTGTCGCTCTGTTGAAACTCTTCAGTCTTTCTCACTCACTTTCAGCGGCTGCGTATTCCTTATAATCATTCCTTTAGGGGCGAAGCTCCTTAAGGCGTAGGCTTGTCTGCCGTAGTTGTCCGTCGTAGCCACTTCAGCTTCATCGAACGCTGGCACGCGCTCTTGTGTCACGAGTTCACGCTGGTTCATCTTCGTAGCCTCGAACGCTGGCACGCGCTCTTGTGTTACGAGTTCACGCCGTTCCTCTTCGTCTACTCCGGCATCACTCAGTTTCGGTTTCGTTTCGTATTACATCACATTACCCCCAGTTTTAAGTAGTTGTTCACAACTTTTCTGGAAGGTAAAAGATGCGAAATGAATACTACAGTGTTCTAGAGAACTCAGTTGTCTGTCCATACAGCACGAAGCATGGCTAAATTAATCCGGAACTCGGCACAATTTACGATGAACATCCGGAGCTTCGCCCACTCATCATCATTCACTCCGTGGATATGCGTGGATTTTTTGTCATATATTTTTCTTCTACTTCGCTCACATACCTTTTCCCCTCTTTAACTGATGACACCGTTCATATAACAAACCATCAGGCCCCTACCACATTAGTCCGAAAGATACGTAGGGACTGTTTACTCATCTCACTCTTTCATTTTCTTTAATTTTTTTTCGTGGCTTGTCTTGCCATCCCAGCCGCCACTTCTCCTCCCTCTCCTGCCTCCCCCACCTTTTGCTGGCCGCGTTGAACCGCGGTGGCATTATTAACTGCTTCGATCCCCAAAATGAGCAACGACTTCTGACCCTGCCGGTCGCCGCGCGTCTCTTTAGGCTGCTGATGACTTTCCCACGATCGCTTTGATGCGGTACGCCGAAGAGCACTCCTTTCTTTTTTATTTGAGTGCTCTCGTGGAGCCCGTCACATGCCGATTACCCTCTGTCATTCGCCACGCTTCCTCAAAATTGCCGTCGTACGCGTATTCGAAGAAGACGTGCTGATGCCCGTCTGCTCCCTCCCATATTTCCCCACTCACTTTCCCCACCCACTTAGTAAACTGCTTCCGCCCTTTCTCCTATGCCTATAGAAACGATCATGAAAAGAAGAAATACTGTCTTGATCAAAGTCAGGCCCTGACCGAATCGTCGACCAATAATTGGAATATCATTGAAGTGCTACGTCTCATACTTATATTCACGCGGCAGCCGAAGCTACCTACATTGCCAAACCCATATATATATATATATATATATATATATATATATATATATATATATATATATATATATATATATATATATACTGCAACACGATCGCGTTCAAAAACGACCACAAAAACCACTTATTACTACGCTTCGACAGTAAGACTGGCCTTTCTCATCCTAAATGTGCATTCAGGCGAAAGGCTGTAAGAAAGTGTTCATTGATTAGCCATTTTGAATCAATTTTTGTGCTTTGTAGTGAGGCTTTATTTATTTAGGCGCGGCGTGAAATGCACATTATTATAAAGACATATAGAGCAGAAGCCACTGCTACCGGCACTTTGAAAGTCCACGGTAGACCCACCGACGGTCAAAACATCAGAATTGAGCTTCAACACGTGCCTAAAGCGCCACAGTTTTTTTTACCTTTCCAGCGTGTTCTTCGAAGCGGTGGACGCTTTTCCCCAAGTTCAGCCAAAATAAACTGCTTCAACTTTCACGGTTAAGCCGACTAAACCATCTATGTGTGAAATTGGTTACCTTATTGCGTTTTGTTGTAGCTGCAGCAGCTGCTCTTTACTGCGAGGTATTTATTATTCTTTGCTAGCTTGATGCCCCGCCTGTCATGTATGCTAATTTCTTCATAGGCCTGAAACACGTCTGCTGCGTTCAATGAATGATTCAATGAAGAAATCGTTATACAGGAAATAACTTCCAAGCTAGTTCCACCCTGTGGAAAGCGTGGGAACTATGAAGCTGTGCTTTCATCGTTAATCCTGACGTGACTGGTAAGAGTGTCAAGGCTACTGTCACTGTCACGTGTCACTAGCACAATATCACTAACATGTAGCAAAGTGCTGGGGGCGACGGTGTGAGTAGTGGATTCGGAGAAAGAGCGGATCCACTTTTCCCTCTCTGTAATCCTAGGCGAGGAATAGGCAACGAACATCTCTTTCTTTCTTTCTTTCTTCCTTTCTTTCTTTCTTTCTTTCTTTCTTTCTTTTTGCTCTTTCTTTGTTTCTTTAATGTAAGAGTGGATTGAGCCTGAGAGGGTGGGTAGAGGTTCTAGGGCAATACTGGGTCGCCGTTTCCCTCTTGCGTATGGCAGCGACGCCTTTAACGGACATGACGGGATCGAAAACACCTCCGATGTGAAAAGACTGCCACATCCCACGCAATATCGGAACCAATGTCATGCGAAACTAAAGAGCCAGGGATAAATTTGTGTACGCCAAACTTCTTGGCATTCAACCATGTGTTACCAGATAGATGAACGTTTTCTTTTCCTTGTGTTATTGTGTAGTCTGCAGTGACTAGAATGAACGTTTTGCTTCGTTCTGTGCTTCTTATTGGTGTGTGAAGACTTGTGTGTGTTCGAAAAAGTTTCATTACCAGCTATCCGAAAGAAAGAAGTTTCGTTGTATTAAGGCTATAATCGGACACGCTTCAGATTTCCTTATTTCGCAATTTTTATAAAGATCTAAGATCCAGTTCGATCCAAGCATATAGAGAATCCATATTCGCCTCTACGCCAGGCGTTATTTTACTAGCATCACACGTTTTGCGTGCTGTCTAGGTGTACTTTGGCTCAAATGGCGTGCTCATGACGTGTTTCTATCAGACAACAATGATCATTACGTGACTTTCTCGTGCTTCGTCTCTCAACGACTGCGCGCTCGCTATTTGTCGATGAAGAATGGTGCGTCACGTTCATAGCAACGCAAATCGTGACGCACTGAGACGCTTCAAACAAGTCCCTGGTAATTAAAGGTTATGACCTTAGGAAAAGTCACAAACCTAAAATATATCACCTGGCTTGATACAACAATTCTTTCTGAGTCACCTGCCACTGAGAGAATTTGCCTGCAACGCCTCAGTGCGATATATAAGGGCCTGAACGAGACGCATTCTAACGTCCGAGATTTCCTCGTCGGTATCCCATTACAAAGTGGCATGAGAGGAGAGATATATATAACAGAGATGGGGAAAGCTCTCGGTATTTGTTGCCTCATTCTTGGGATTCTTCGAGTGGGCCCGGTGATACCTGTGGTTGCAGAAACGCCTGAAGAAAATCGTGTCGACATATACGAAAATTATTTTGAACATCAAGATATTTACAAGGTAAAACTTATTGGACTGTCTTATTTGACTTGATTGACACTGATTTGTTATAGTGAACGCAAACGTGATCAATTTGAAAAATCATGCACATGCTACGGATTGTGGGAATTCAAGTCGTGCGAAGCAGGGAGACTGAAAATAGCCTATGAAAAATTGCTTGGCGTTCAGCCAAGTCTTGCGAATAATGTGAACGTCTCTTCAAAGTACATGAGTCGGTGCATGATTAAGGTGGGCTGATCCGGAATATCGACGCACCGTGGCGACAGGATAGTAGCTCACAGTGCGACGTAACGCTGGCACTCGCCTTAGTGCACTGACGTCTATTTTGTCGAAGGCAAGTGCACACTACGATGGGCTGATATGCGTGTCGTAAGCGTTTTTCGTTGAACTATACCTACAGGGCCGGGCAAAGTTGGACGCATGCATACCAACGTTTACCAGGAGAGTGACACTATGGGTTGGCCTAGTTAGAGCAGATTCATTTCTTAAAAACTGTTAGTGCCCAAACACACCAACACCAAGAATAGGGGACCCATGGACGAGCACTTCCTGATAACTCCTTTTATATTCAAGGAAACATTCACTTAAGAACTCGCTCAGCTGTGCAATACAAACCGACCACGCATTTGACGTGTAAACCAAGGCTTGTGATTAAAACGCCCCAGCTTAAGGAAAAAAAGATAGATCGATCACCTTACCGCTTCATTCCCAGATAAAAATATTTCGCTCGTGCCCTCATTTCCTTGCCAAATTTGCTTCATAAATGTTTGGTATATGCACATTGTTGATTTACGTTGACTGGCTAAAGCTGATCCGTGGCATTTTTATCACAAGTGTTGATTCATGTATTATTGGTGAGATTATTTTGAAAGGATTGCCCAGCTCTGCGGGTTTTTAAGCGAATGTTCCTTCGAAAATAATAGTTGTTAAAATCGTTCGTTCCAGTGCCTCCAATCAATAGTCCTTGTGTGCTTGCGCACTAAAAGGCTTCTTTTTTCAAATGAAATATTACTTATAACATTGCTATGATAGCGTTTAAAATGAACTATAAGCGCAGTTACCATTACAGAAGCACCATGCTCAGAACTGCCGGCGCACTGCGTTTATTTACAAAACGCCGCATCCTTGCGGTAGCGTTGCTTGGCATCTCGCAAGACCGGGCTTTCCTCCTACCCCTTACCCATTGGTGTAAGCTGTCTGCGGAAATCACGGAGCGTTATACATTCCAATCCCGAGCTACGACACACGCTAGGCTTTGCTTGCTTTTGACTTCTGTCTATGATATGTGAAATGTGGGTTTATTAAAGACGATAGTCTTTCTTGGGATACTTCAACGCAGAAATTTTGGTCTGTCTGTGTGTGTGTGTGTGTGTCTGTCCTGCTGCGAAAGGTGAACCCCTTCCTCAAAGACCACCCAACTTGAACTGGTAGCTACCTTCGTACTTCTGAGCACAGTCAACCAAAAAGCAAATATTACGCATATCTGAGGCGCAACATCCATACGTAAGCATTAGACGGTGTGTTCCTTTAGCAGAAAATACATAGATGCGTAATTCTAAAGAACCTAGAGCTTGTTAGGATGCGCAAAAGCGGACGTTTTCGTGCGTGTGTGTCTGTCCTGCTGCGAAAGGTTAACCCCATCCTAAACGACCGCCCATCTTGCAACCACCCAGTTGCGTTCATACTTGTGATCACAGTCGACCAAAAAGCAAATATTACGCATATCTGAGGCGCAACATCAATACGTAAGTATTAGACGGTGTGTTCCTTTAGTAGAAAATACATAGATGCGCAACTCTAAAGACTCTAGTGCTTGTTAGCGGACGTTTCCTACGCAGCTCTGCGTACTAGGCAAACTTCTTGCGTTTCCCGAAACCATGGCCAGATGGCGCCCTTAGCTCACGCTCGTACGACTGTATAGAGCTCTTAAAGGAAATATACAGTGGAAATACAGTATGTGTGTAATGGGAAGGTGTGGCGAGTAATGGTAGAATGGAGGCCGTCGATATAGGTAATGGGTTGAGGCAGGGGTGCCCGTTGTCCCCACTATTATTCATGCTTTACATGAGGAGAATGGAGAAAACGTTGGAGATGAGCAATATTGGTTTTAAGCTGTCGTACAGACAGGCAGGTGTAGTGATAGAACAAAAGCTCCCCGGGTTGTTTTATGCAGACGATATTGTGCTATTCGCAGACAGTCGAACAGATTTGCAGGGTCTGGTTAGTATATGTGGTGGGGAAAGTGAAGATTTAGGGCTAAAATTTAGTGTAACGAAATGCGGCTGGATGATATTCAATGACAGCAACGATCAGACCATATCAATACGGGGCGAGGAGATACCCAGAGTACGAGAGTACAAATACCTCGGGATATGGATAAATGATAGGAATAGATACATGGAAGTACAAGAAAAAGCTACGATAGTTAAAGGAAAGAGGAACTTCGCAATGATGAAGCATAGAGCGATGTGGGGTTACAACAGGTACGAGGTAATTCGAGGTTTGTGGAAAGGTGTAATGGTGCCAGCACTTACATTCGGAAAATCAGTGGTGTGCATGAGGTCAGAGGTACAATCAGGGCTGGACGTGAATCAGAGGGCGGTCGGACGTCTCGCACTGGGCGCCCATGGGAAGACCACAAATGAGGCTGTTAAGGGGGATATGGGATGGTCTGACTTTGAGGGAAGGGAAGCTCAGAGTAAAATTAGGTACGAACAGAGATTAAGGAATATGAAAGAAAGTAGATGGGCAGCGAAAATTATTCAGGTATTTGTATAGGAAGAACGTTGATTCACAATGGAGGAAGAGAACTAGGAAGCTTACCAGCAAGTATATATCCGGTAACGAAACGGATGGGACGAAAAAGAGCGTTAAGAGCATGGTCAGAGCGGCGGAGAACTCGGATTGGATAGCAAGAATGGACAAGAAACCGGCATTGAACAACTACCGAAAAGGGAAAGAAGAAATCAAGAGAAAAATTTTACGATAATTCAAAGGGAACCGCTTTACTGTTTGAGGCAAGGTCCGGTTGCCTGAGAACCCGAAGTTACAGAGCGAAATTCAATAAAGAAGGGGATACATGTACGTGCTGTGGAAAAGCTAGGGAAACGACAGACCATAATAGATAAAATAAATAGACGAGGAAAAAAATTCGTTGTGAAAATATGTGTGATTCGGGAAAAGAAATGGTTGCATGTAAACGAAAAAGGAATAAAGCTAGAGCTTGGTGGCCCGGCCACCGCCCCGTTATAAAGGGGACGCTCCTAATATCCATCCATCCATCCATCGTGCTTAACAGAAGGCAGCGGAACGGCCGCCCGCCACTCCGGCCGGTCCCTTTCTCTCCTCGCGTCTCTTCGTTTTCCTTCTCGCTTGCGCAACTCCTCGGGGAAATAGAAACACGCGAACCGGGACTCATGTAGTACGGCCGGTAGAAGGCTATCGTCTTTCGACGACATTTGCAGCGAAGCACGGAGATACGCGGCCAATTTTTTTTTTTTTTTGCTCCGTGATTCATATAGCTTCTATTTGAAATGCAAACACTTGCGGCGTGACGACATTCGGTTTGACGGCGTCTTCTAAGGCCTACATAGTTCTAAGGCCTACATAGGGAAAAAAAGATTACATTATGCTCTACGCAACCCAGTCACTTAAAGAGACGCTAAGTTAAAAAGCCAAGATGGGTGAGACTGATGAGTTATTCTTCAAGCACTGTATTGTTTTATTTCGACATTTTTTGCTCAATATTACAACGAAATATCAAGGCCGCAGTTCAGTGTTTGAAACCTGCGTTCAAACACTGAGGAGATGAAGCCAGGGATGCCGTTCCTTTCTTTTTCTTCCTGTATGCTCGCCACATTGGGCTCGGTCATGTATTGTCTCATAGATGCGATGCTATGTCCCAGGCTTCTTTAGATTGTATTGTATATCTTATTTGCATATGGAGTGGTCATGTAGGCTTTAGTAGGCGCAATAGAAAATTATGATGTCACGCGCTTAACTGCGGAAACCTACTAACATCATCTATAGTAAACATATGCGATCCAATCCTTGTCAAACACGCTCTTGTGAACACGATCTAGAGTTGTGAAAATGTTTTTCTTGTTATTTGATGCCGTGAGTTCATGCCTTTGTGTTTTTATTTCTTATATTACAGATTGATGCCTGGTTTACTCAATCGAGTGATAAGTTTTGTATAACCAGTGTATAAATCGGTGTTAATATTTATTTTTTTCGTCTTTATTGTACATTGATACTGTACTGACTTGATTGATTGCTATTCGTTTTCTTTTTTCTTCCTTCCTATTGAAAAAGGGCGTTTCGGCAAGGGTCTTGCTTGTGAAGATTGAGCGAAAACAGTCGCGACTAAGCGTTGGCAATCGCGGAGCCAACACGCGCGTTGGGTTGCCCAAACGTCTTCTTCCTCGGCGAGTAGCGCACCCTGTCCGTCTGAGTATAGCGTCGATATTCTTCACTACATTCACTTCCCCTCCGGAAAAGAGCCACCATGACGACCTATGGGCAGGAAACGAAAGCAGGGTCGTAGTAAGGCTCCAGCCGTTCGATATGCACAATCTCACGTCCACGGCGTCGTAGATCAGAAGATAGCGCAAGCGGCTCGATGATGTAAGTGACAGGTGAAGTTTGTTTGACCAAAGGGGAAGGGCCGTGGTACTTAGAAGTTTCGTCGACTGGCCAGGACTGACAGAGGGAACCCAGCGCCGAACAAGCGATTCTGGAGCCTAATTTTCTGGTGCCTATGAGCTGTCCCGATGTTGTTTCTGGCGCTGCTGATCGGCAGAGGTGAGGACGCGGGCAGTCTGGCGGCACTCTTCCGCGTGTCTTGCAGCTTGACAAACCGTCGTCGACTCAGTCACATCAGGGTGGTATGGAAGAATGCTGTCGAGTGTACAAGAGCGTTCGCGGCCGTAAAGTAGAAAGTATGGAGTGAACCCAGTAGTGGTCTGCATGGCAGTATTATGCTCGTACCTTACACAGGGGAGAATACTGTCCCAGTTGGGGTGATCAGAGGCGATGTGCATGGACAGCATATCGCCCAAACTACGGTTAAATCGTTCGGTTAAGCCATTCGTTTGGGGATGGTATGCAGTGGTGGTCCGGTGAACGACGTGGCATTCTTGGAGGAGCGATATTACCGCGTCCGACAGAAATACGCGGCCTCGATCGCTCAGGAGTTCACGTGGTGCATCATGACGTAAGATGATGTGGCGTAAAATGAAAGAACCGACGTCTCCTGTCGATGCAGAGGGCAATGCTGAGGTCTCAGCGTAGCGTGTGAGGTGATCGATGGCGACGATGATCCAGCGGTTGCCAGCAGGAGTGATGAGAAGAGGGCCATAAAGATCAATGCCGACCCTGTCAAAGGGTCTGCTTGCACACGGTAAGGGCTGAAGTGGAGCGGGCACGCGGGAAGGGGACGCTTCTGCCGCTGGCAAGCGAGGCAAGAACGAACGTAGCGGCGGACGAAGTGGTACATGCCACGCCAGTAGTAACGGTGACGAATGCGGGTGTACGCTTTCAGCACTCCAGCAGGTGCACAGTGAGGGTCGGCGTGAAAGGAGGCGCAGATATCTGAGCGGAGATGTCTGGTTATAACCAATAACCACTGGCGGCCTTCGGAAAGATAGTTTCGTCGGTAGAGCAAGCCACCCCGGAGTGCGAAGTGATGTAGTTGACGACACATCACTTCGCACTCCGGTGTGGCCTGCGCACCAAGTCCATGAGAGAAGCCAGCCAGGGGTTCTTGCGTTGCTCCAGGGGCATGTTGTCGACGGAAAGCGATGACGCATCGGATGTGGTTAAAGTCTGGGATATGGCGCAAGAAGGTAGCGGTGACCGTGACAGAGCGTCGGCATCAGAATGTTTCCGTCCAGATCGACAGACGACTTGGATGTCGTACTCTTGGAGACGTAGCGCCCAGCGCGCGAGACGGCCGGATGGATCTTTCAGGGAAGAAAGCCAACACAATGCATGGCGGTCCGTCACCACGGTGAATGGCAGGCCGTAAAGATAAGGCCAAAACTTGTCTATGGCCCATATGATGGCTAGGGACTCTTTCTGTAACTGAATAGTTCGCTTCGGCTTTGGTGAGCGCACGGCTTGCGTAGGAAACGACGTATTCGTCAAATCCAGGCTGACGTTGGGCAAGCACAGCTCGAAGACTGACACCACTAGCGTCCGTATGAATTTCAATCGGGGTGCGTAGATCAAAATGCCGCAGCATAGGAGGCGACGTAAGAAGGCGGCGGAGTGTGGCGAAGGCTTCGTCACATGCTGGTGACCATGACGAAAGGTCGTGGTTATCGCGGAGGAGGTCCGTCAAAGGCGCTATGATGGAGGTGAAGTTGCGGATGAAACGACGAAAATAGAGCAAAGGCCGATGAAAGTGCGAAGTTCCTTATGCGTGTGCGGTTTAGGGAACTCGGCAACGGCCCGAAGTTTCGTAGGATCCGGAAGAATGCCATCGCGGGAGACCGCATAGCTTAGGATAAGAAGCTGTCGAGCGCCAAAGCGACATTTCTTCAGATGGAGCTGTAGGCCCGCGGAGGTGAGGCATGTGAGCACTGTTTCGAGTCGTCGAGGGTGCGTTGGGAAGTCACGGGAAAATACCACGATATCGTCCACGTAGCACAGGCACGTCTGCCATTTAAGGCCACGAAGGATGTTGTCTATCATGCGCTGGAAAGTGGCAGGCGCGTTGCAGAGCCCGAATGGCATAACGGTGAATACGTTTAAGCTGTTAGGTGTGATAAAAGCAGGTTTGGCGCTATCAGCTTCAGCCATGGGTACCTGCTAGTAACCTGAGCGCAGATCTTAGGACATGAAGAACTCGGCTCCTTGCAGGCAGTCGAGGGCGTCATCTACCCGAGGTAAAGGATAGACATCCTTGCGCGTGATATTGTTCAACCTATGGTAGTCAACGCAAAACCGTATCGAGCCATCTTCCTTCCTTACGAGAACAACAGGTGAAGCGCATGGGCTGTTGGATGGCTCGAGAACAACGCCGTTAATCATGTCGTCAACCTGTTCGGCGATGACACGGCGCTCAGATGCTGACACACGGTGCGGACGCTGACGCAAAGGAGCGTGTAGACCAGTGTCGATTCGGTGAGCAACGATTGTATACGGCCCAGAGAAGGTTGGTGGTGATCGAAACTGGTGCTGAAGCGCTCAAAAAGGGAGATTATCTCGGCACACTTCTGACCCGTGAGGTTGTCGTCGATGCATCGACAGAGTGCCCCGGTAAATGATGACATAGATGTTGAAGGAGAACCGTCAATGCCGTCAATCGTAAAGGAATTTGGCTCATCAGGAACAACGTATGTTGAGGACGGATCGAATTCGTCAGCGCTGCCAATGCACTCTCCCAGCAGTAAAGTCGAAGGGCAGGGAAACGGATTTGAAACGTCGATTGCGCTGAACTTGTCTTTTAATTGCGAGTACGGCGAAAGGAATCAGGAAGCTCTTGCGGCGGATGGCGGTTTCGGAAGAAATCAAGGGAACAGTCGAACCAGTGGACACGTCACAAGAAAGCGGTACCAAAGCGCAGGGGAAAGGAGGTATCGCGGTGTCGGCAGCGACAAACACTTTCGCAGGTAATGGTGATGAGTCGCCTGGAACAGTCACACAACGGCGATAGCTCGACTGCTGCGCGAGCACAGTCGATGACAGCATGATGAGTGTGGAGGAAGCCCTAGCCCAGTATGATATCGTGTGAACACTTCGGTAGCACTCCAAACTCCACGGTATAGAGAACGTCTTCAATAACAATCCGTGCTGTGCACGCTCCAAAAGGCCGTACGTGTTGCGCACTCGCAAGTCGCTAAGAAGCGTCATCACTTTTCGGAGCTTGCGGCAAAGTTTCTCACTCATTACAGACACTGCGGCACCCGTCTCAACAAGTGTGAGAACGAACACGCCTTCAACAAAAAGAGCAACAACATTACGAGGCGAAAAACAAGGCCTTGAAAAGTTCGTTAGCTGCGCAGTTCTTGCCTCCGGAACTGCGGCTGCTAGTTTTCCTCAGGCACAGGCTGATGTCGTCGCAACAGGGGGGGGGGGGGGGGGGGGGGGGAAGGAGAACGGTGTCGCGGTAATGGCGATGGGCGTGCGTGGAAATTCCGACGCGTTGAGGAGTACGGGTCTCCGCTGGGATGTGGGCCGGATGATGCCGCCTGAGGTCTCGGTACGAAATCGCAGGTATTCGGTCGCTCATCGTCCTGTGGGAAAAGCTCACGTCGTTGACGAAATCGTGCTACGTGACCCGGGAAACCACATGCGTAGCAGATGGGGCGGTTGTCTTGGGTGAGCCACGGGTTTTGAAGACGTGGCGACCGTCGGTAAAGCGGACAGCTTGGTTGCTGCGCAGGTGGAGGCGATGACACAAAGGTGCGCGCGGGCGCGTAGGTGTTCGCGACAGGGAAACGTCGAGGTGTCACCAGCGCTTCGGCGTAGGTGAGGGGAGCAGTCACAGGCAACGTAGAAACGACTGCGGGAAGCACTTCGGCAACTCGCTGCTGGACGACACGCTGTATCGGTGGCGGCAGCGTCGATGGAGCACGTTCAGTGCAGGGCATCAGCGACAGCTGGCGCGCAACCTCATCGCGTACAAACTGTTTGAGCTCTAACATTATTGCAGAGCGGACTTCCGCAAGGCCAGCGGTCATCAATGCCGAGACTGTTGGAGTAGGTGATGAACTGGCTCGACGAGTAGATTGACGCTGTTTCCAGAGCTCCTCAGAGCTCTGACACAACTGAGTGAGGTCCGCGACTGTCTGCGGGTTCTTTGCGATGAGCATCTGGAATGCATCGTGAGTAATACCTTTCAAGATGTGTTTTATCTTTTCGGCCTCCGACATGGACGGGTTGACGCGCCTGTAAAGGTTCACTACATCTTCGATGTAGCTGGTGTAATTCTCACCACTTTGCTGAGCCCGACCTCGCAAGCGCTGTTCGGCGCGTAGCTTGCGAAGTTCCGGGCAACGAAAAAGTTCCACGAATGCCGTTCTGAAGGTAGACCGGGTGTTGAGGTCAGTCTCGTGGTTATGAAACGACAGACTGGCTACTTCGGTCAAATAAAATGTGACGTTAGTGTGCTTGTGGACATCGTCCCATTTGTTGACCTTGCTCACCCGGTCGTATTCCTCGAGCCAGTCTTCTGCGTCCTTGTCATCGGCGCCACTGCTGAAAGGAGGGTCGCATTGCCGAAGGGAGCCGGCACAGAGAATAGTTGGTGTTGTTGGCGTCGTTGGAGAAGGCTGCTGCTCGTCGTCCGAAGCCATGGTAGAGACTGAAGGTAACGTACGGCTTCGTAGTTCCAGGGTTTCCGATACCCAGCACCTCCACCAATTGAAACAGGGCGTTTAGGCAAGGGTCTTGCTTGTGAAGATTGACGGAAAACAGTCGCGACTAAGCCTTGGCAATCGCGGAGCCAGCACGCGCGTTGGTTGTTGTTGTTTCCCTCAATTCTGGCACATACCCACCCTGGGGAATTGGCCAAGATGTCAGAAGTTGAAACACTTATGTTTGAGGTACTATGGAATACCAATCACAATTGAATAATCAAGTTGGAGTTAAGAGTGAAGAGTACAAATTTATGAGATGAACCGGCCTGAATCAATTATTAATTTTGAAACAGTAGAGCACACATCCCCGTGGGTTGGCCAAACGTCTTCTGCCTCCGCGAGTAGCGCACCCTGTCTGAGTATAGCGTCGATATTCTTCACTACACTACCTTGTTCCACGTTACATGTAATTGTGTTCTTGCCCTTCCCCTCTATAATGTACTGCATGTACCTTGAGGATATTTCAAATAAATAAATAAATAAATAAATGAACAGGTTTCGTCACATTTATTGCCTTTTTGTGCACTTTTAGATTATCGGGTGTCTCCACTGCGCTAGAGTAGTGCCCTTGATAATGTGGAAAGTTGGTCTACTAATACGAAATAAATCGTTTCTTTTTTACTATAGGTTCGCTCTAACTTTTCATTATTAGAGTATTCGGCTGAGTCATTTTGGCGAGGACAGAAAAAAAGGGGAATGTGGATCGTGACGCCATCTTTTCAATGTTTCGGTGCAAAATTCGATAGTGAAACTTTGACCTCGACTTTGTCTGCTAATATTGAACACAAAATGCAAAATCTGCAAGACAGACTGGCAATGGTACTTTCATGTCAAAAGGTTGTGATCCTCGCTGTTTAAATATATTTCAGTCGTTCCTAGGAGCAACTGATTATTGGCTTTACGGCTTCAACTACTACAGCTATCATACAGAAGGAAAGCAGTGTGTGTACCTCAGGAAGCAAATGTTGACTGAAACGCAGATGAACTACACGAGCAACTTCATAAGAAATGGGACCTGGTAAGTCTTCTCGAAATAAACCGCATTTGACAGACATGGAACTAGGTGTTTACGCGTTGAAAAGCGAAAAAAAAAATAAGCATGTCATGGGCGTTTATTAAGCATGTTGTAATCATCTGTATTTCACCATCATCACCATGCGTTTTCCCTATCTTCTTCATCGCTGGTGTGTGATCATCATCGTGTTTTTGTGCCCATCGGGTTGGCATCGTCGGGTGACCTGCCGAGGAACTCAGAGGAATAAACGTCATCCAAACCGAGGCCTCATAATATTTGTGTGCGAACGCGCAGGACTTGCTGAAAGCGATTCGGCACAGTCATTATTGTGCAGTCGTTTTGTGGAATGAGGGCATGCTGTGGCAGTTTTCACCACCTCATCTTGCCAAGGACAGATTCGTTCGAATCGTTTGGCACGCTAATGTTAGGCCAGCATCTGCTATAGCAGAGCTGTTGAAACCCACAACGTGAGTAGCATAACCACGGTATTTACCTGAATGACGACAATGCTTATCGAAATCTTTTAGTGGGCGCTTCTCATAATTCGACATCATGAAAATGCAAGAACATCGTGTCCTTAGATTTCATTACGCATTAAAACATCTTGGCGCCATATTTTTAGCGCGGTCCTTTACTAGCAAGCGGCTGCGAGAAATATGCTGGCTTTCCCACCTAAAATACTATGAAGTACACTTATTTCTATCTTTACTACTTGAATTTGAAAAATACAATTATATTACTCATAAAACGATCATTAATAAAGGAGCGTTACATGGAAATCTGCGTCACAGAGTATAATGCTTGCTTTAACTTTTTACTGCAGAACATCGAGCGTCATTCTTTGACATTGGCTTTGACAAATTGTCAGAAAATCATTGTATAATCAACAGATAAATGGTCTTTCTGTGCATACCAGAAAAATTATTTTCGATATCGTATAAGTTGAACGAGTTTCCGGACAGTTGTCTCTCCACCTGCTCTAAGTCATCCGCGAGGTGGCGCTTTAGCAACACGCAGGTCTTCTAGCATGGGTCGAGAACGTTAGTGTTTTATCACTAATACACACAGCCGCTAACCTATAGTCACTGTATACAATGTCTAGATTTCTGCTTAAGATTCCCCCGAGCACAGTCATGACATGGAACGGAAGTGACAACGCCGGGCCAACTCTGCAAACGGAGAGAAAGGCTATATTGAACTGTTAGGATTTATCTGACATGAAACATGGAGACAAACATAAGCAGTAGTAAGTGCGAACCACTACAGCTTCAGAGTGCACCGTGGGATGCCCATGAAGGCAAGAAAAAATCAGCGAAGCTTATTAATGAGTGGTCAATAATAAAGGAAGCGATGAGTAGTAGATGCACATGCTTCAATATATTCAACCAATTCTGCGAATTATTCCTTCTGAAAAACACCTCGTTCACAATTTTGTTCACCATACATTATTATAAGCGATCACATACGGAATATTAAAATATGTTTATGGATATAGTGTACTTTCGTGCAACACCGATCCTAGATATTTTTTCTAGCCTGATAAAGAAAAACGTTCTTCATGGAGAATATATTTCTAATTTGCCATTATGAAAAAAGTCGACGCCGCACTTACAAAAAGCTTTATTTCAACAGGGGTTCAATTCAGTACTACGGTACTTTCTTTTCAACGCCTGGTATTTCACTTCAAGATCGGCCAACAAAACGAGAGGAGTACAACAGCATCAATGTGACTTCACCCGAGGGTAAAACGTTTTTCCGCCTTCCGGTTTACAGACGCGTCGCTTCTTACCATGTACGGGTAGAATGACTAATCTAAAGCACGCAGTGTATTCGACAAATGGTTATGACTTTGTATGTGAAAAGTTATTACACAATGGGAAAAGGCAGCATATGACAAGCCTGAAGAGGAGGATACGTATCGTGCATATTGTAAGGACTCGATCCCGAGCATTTTTGGCACAATATCAAACATGGAGGGCTCAAATTTAAAAAAAAATCTTGTGAAGAAAGTAGTAAACAAAACAATTCTTTAACATATTTGTGGGCGCCACACACTGTGTCGCGCACAGCCTTCTCGATCCCTTAAGCATTCCTAGAGAGAGAGAGCGAGAATATTTTATTGATGACTCCGGAGATGTTAGCCTGGGTAATGGCCTGGCTTGCTACTCCAGGTGTTTAGCGGTGATTATGATATTTACAATGATCACGTGTAACGCTACACGTACATGCAGTCACACTTACTCACACACTCATATATACATATATGCACTATACGCAGTTTACAACGTTTCGTTGAGGCATGTTGCCCGTAAAAACGTTATCAATGCTTTTGTGCTGCGTAGTGCGCAGGTGCTGTCTTGCCACGGGCGTAGGAGATGCCGCAGCTCCAAGGTCGAACATTCTAAATGTGTATGTACGCCTTAAGTAGGAGGTGTACTTGTGTTTCCACACCAGCAGCGTGTCTGTTGGCGGAGAGATGGGAGGAAGCTGCTACCCGGCTCTGAAGCTACTTTCTACTAAATCGCAGAACCTGCACATAAAGGCTACGAGGTTTCAGGCTTCGTAGATCGTCGGTGCAGCTTCCTTGTGTACTGTGACCCACCAATGACTAGGGCGCCTGCATTGCATGGCGCTACCCTGTGGTAGATTAGCGGCTAAGGTGTTAATTCACAGAGCTGCACGATCGGAAAGCACACTTGACACTGAAATTCCGGGAGAATTCTACACTACGCTGTGGGATGGCACATGCTGCAGAAGCGCAGATTGGTTCGTTCCATCATGCATTAAGGACACCCTGAACTGTTTTTGGAGAGTATTGGAAAGCCGAATCAACGAACTGAATCTGATAAGCCTTGTTCGCATTTGAAAACATGAACAGAGGTTATTTTAGCAAGCGATTTAAAAAACCGTGAAGAAAAAAAATCCACCCATATCCACGGAGTGAATGATGATGAGTGGGCGAAACTCCGGCGGTTCATCGGTAAAAACCGTGAATCTTGCCCAGTATACGTCTGCGTAGTTAGCCTATTATTAACTTCATGTCGGGTTCACGCAGAGTTCATCTCCGGTGGGGATTCTTCTTGAGTGTAGTCTGTGATTTGGGCGCTGTCTGTTGGCCGCACCTAGGAGGCATATGCTGAATGTAAGAATAAGCGGTGCGTTACAATATACATGTGTAATAGCTTTAGTGGCACAGGTGGAATTCACGTTAGGCCAAAATGCGCGGAAAGGTAGCGCGTATAGTACGTTTACATGCGTAATCGTCATCATTCAGTTACCGCTGAAAGAAGTAATCAATATGTTTCTGTGTTATTCCTAGGGTTATAACGATAACCACGAAGCTGGACTGTAACAATCCTCTTCGTACCCCCCCCCCGCACATTCAGCTTGAACTCAAGAAAGGAAGGCTTCAGCCCGTTACAATGAAGCATGTTAGCGAGAACAGTTATCAGCACTTTACCACAGTCCCTTGCATTATATTTTTCAAGCCTTTTCTCATTGCGAAAGCCATACAGTCAAACGCCTTTAAAACGAATAGCCTTTAGCAAAACGAACGATATTACTAAGGAATGCTGAATTCCCAACCTCACATTGAGCTATGCAGTAGGCGACCTTCACAGCAATGGGACCTACGCAACGAAGAATTTTCGAGTTCCAGAGCATCTCGTTGTAAAGGCGTTTGACTCTATTGTGCTTCGAAGATATCAAGGATTACTGGAGTTGAGTTGTTCTCTGCTTAGCTAATCACGTGAGTAATTGTTTGCTTATTACGGCAATCAAGGCCTTCCAAATAAGTCATCTGCCAGATTTATTCATGATACGAAATATCTGCGTTCATTGGTGCGATCTAAAGTTTCCCTGCTACAGGCCTCACGCTCCTTACTGCAGTCGCCATAGAAGGCACGATGAACATGAAATGGGGAAATTCCGCTTGCTGTTGAGCATAGTTTAGCACATCTTTACTGAAACATCCTTGTCTGTATAAATAGTTCGCATAATAAGAAAAAATACACACAAATATTTCGACGATAGTCTTAGAGTGAATAAGAAGCAGCCATGGAAGATTATTGGCTTACTATGCACACAATTTATTACCCTTCTTTGTTCGTTAAATTTGTCGCTTTCAGATGCCATTATTAGCATTGCACAAATTCTTCACCTCCCCGTACCACTGATAGCATTTATATTATTAGCTTTTTGCGTAACTATAACGCATATTTCTATTCCAGTTCCTGGGCTATACCTTACGTACAATTTGATTTACTCGGATTACGAGAATTGCTCCATATTCCGAGTGCCCTTCATGCTAAAACGTACAAATATGCTGCTGTGGGAGAGATACCCAAATGACGCAGGTACAACACATTTTGCTCATTCATGCATGCTAAATTGAGATTTCGTAACCTGCTTCCTATTAACTTTTATACAGCTTAATCGCTTTTACTGAACTTTACATTTACAAATATTTTCCTATATTGCTGAGTAACAAGATAAAAAAAGTAAGCCACTCTTTAAAGTGGCACGGAAACACTTGAACAAGTAGTTCTTGAGGTACGCCACTTAAAGAACTTATTGCCTACGGAATCACCTGCAACATTAATATTTTTTCATATCCGTCAGGTTAGAGCGCCAAGTATGAGGGAAGTTCTACCTCCCGAGAGTTGACTCGTCCTTAAGATCGCGCGGGAAGCTGAACAGAGAGTAGTGGAAAAAGGGCGAGAGGGCGCACCAGCGCACGTCAAGACACTTCAACGCTTTCTCCGACCTTTCTCTTTGAACGTGTTCGCACTTCCGCAATGACGACAAGCTTTCCGCCAGTCACTGCACGCACGTGGTGCAGCCCAACGCCCTCCGTGTTACCCGCACATGGCAATGAGCCAATGGTGTTTCTCCCATACGTTTTGTAGTCCGTGCCATTATGTTACTTGTGTTGAAGGAAGAGTGGGCACTTTCCAGATGTATTTTGAACCAAAATTGCAGAGAACTTGCCGTATGTACTACAATAATATTTGCCTAACATGTTCACAGAAGACTCCACAAATGATCGGCGGCTCTTCTTAAACACGAAAGCGCTTTATGCCGTGGTCCGCCAACAAATCAGTGACGTAATTCCGTAACAGAAGTGGATGCTCTGAAAAAGTGGACATATACTTACAGTAAATGTTCCCACCCCCTCAGACTCGAACCTACACTCAGCCGGGATGCGACGAAAGGAGCTGGCAGCTCTGCCGATACACCATCGCAACATTGGTGATTTAGGCAACAGACGGGCCTTATATCTCCACTACAGCGTATTACAAGTTGCATCTAAGTGGTGTCCGGTTAAGGTAAATGTGTTTAGCAAGCAAAATTACTCGGTTACATCGCCTCTCTTCCACTGTACTCTTGGTTTGCTTATGTTCACTGCTGTAGTAGCGCCATCAAGGAACGGCAGAGCGAAGCAGTTTTTCATGCTGATGCGCCCCGGCAGACAGCATTTCGGTGGTCTTTGCACCTCGATCGCCGCGGAAGTTGGGGGCGTGGCAGCGTCGTGACGGCGCTGTCCACGGGCAAAGTACAACCGCGCCGGCTAGAAAATTTGTCTTGTGTGGCAAGGTGTGCTGAGTTTCGATCCACACTGCTCCGAGAACGCAAAGGCGTCCGGCGCCCTTCGTGTAGAAGTTTGCGGTAATATAAACAATCTTTTTGTCTCCATATGATTTAAATTCGTGCATCGCACATTCTTCTTTCGCGAGACCAAGAATATCACCAGCCCCGAAAAATATGAGGATTACAACGTAGCACGAGTTACAGATGCGCTTTTATGTAAACTTTCCTGATGGTGTATTTTTGGCGAGAGCTACGAGACGGTGTTTACTACGGCCCATTTATAATTGTTAACTCTGGTAGGAATACGACGGC
Source organism: Hyalomma asiaticum (assembly GCA_013339685.2). NCBI lineage: Eukaryota > Metazoa > Arthropoda > Arachnida > Ixodida > Ixodidae > Hyalomma > Hyalomma asiaticum. Next base: position 31,221,966 of record CM023490.1, on the reverse strand, counting down.
CTCCTTTTCTCTGATTCGTTTACTTTTTTTTTTTTTTGCAGGCAGTGGATGTATGGTTCTTCTCACAGATCTGGTTGTAAGGGATGGTATGCCTCGTCCTTGCCAAGCCATATATAATCAAACTTGCGGAAAATATCACGAATTCCATAAAATATACAACACTTCATGCACAAAGAACCCTGATCACCGTACTGAAAACCCCGTATTGGATCCCCGCACTCCCCAATCGTGAGGTCTTTCTTGGAAGTTAGATTTAGTTGCCTTCACGCTCAAATACTTAAGGACTGTTAAATGCGTTGGAGGACTCGAAGAAGACCGGGTGAAGATTGCCATTTATGTTTTTCAGCACGTCAGAAGATCTGTCCGCAGCACCTGTCTGAATTGTATCTTTTGAATAAAATACTCTTTTACCGGTACAGATTAAGGTGCTCACAATAAGACAATATGGGGCGAGCACCCGTCCCACTTCGCACTTTCTACCTGTATTAGATACTCTTATATTGCACTGCTGCGTGACATTAACCAGCCCGACAAGGAACGACCAGCTTTCAAGGCGACCTGTTGTCGAGAAAAAGGGGCGATGTAAGAGTGAGTAGAAGTTGTGAGCAAAACGTAGCCACGTGAAGACTTAATCGGAGCCCACACATCTAAAACTACTTCGTAATCATTCAAGTTTATTTTAACGCTGATGGGTGCACATCATGATGCCTTACTTGTGGTTCAACGGATCCCTTTCGCAGTTTTCTGTAGTTTCTTACTGAGCAATTATGAAAATGTCTATAGACTACATGTCGACGTTTCCAATGCTGACTTGTACATATGATATGCCGGTGAGCGGCTTTGGTCATTCCATCTTAATTGCGGAGTTTGATCATCGGCCGCCTCAAAATTAATTATTGGAAGGCCGCTCTACCGTCTCTAATGCGCTAAAATTAGGCAAAGATAAGCGCACGCCATACTCTCCTCAACCGCGCTTTATTGTAGATGCTGCAACGTTTTAGTGCCATCTGATAAATTGTGCCCTCCTTTGTACGTCACTTGCGGCGGCAGTGCATGATGCGCGTCCTCAGAGGCAGCGTACACGAGAGCTGCGACGCACTGTTGCTGAAAAGGTTGGGAATTAACATCTACTTATACCAGCCGTAAGTTGTAATTCCTGCCGCGAGACATGCATTTGCGTTAGAAATACCGTACTGTCAGCAACGTGCGTACGTTCAACCTCATCTTGTTACGGTTTCGGTCATTTCTTCTTTCATTCTTTTGGATTCTTCCGTGGGGTCACTCTGAATAACACGCAAGGTCGCATTTGATAGTTGTTGCCTATAGAAATGCCAAAACAAAATCGTACGAACGCCGGAACTCCTACCAAGGAAGCAGATACAATAAATTTTTCTAAACACAGAACCAACGGTGCGAGGGGCTGGCAAATGCGTAGTACGAACGCCTGCATAAGCACTCCTGCCTTTATTGATTGCTCTTTTCGGCCGGCTTGCGCGTGTGTCCGGCCAGGCTTGCAAACTCTACCGTGGACGAGGCGCATAAGAGGCAATGCTGCGGCATTGCAGCTGCACTCACGAGCCCTTTAAAACACAGTTCATGAAATGCCTCGCCGTACGCAATGACAGCAGCTCCTGTTCTGGACAGTGAGTCTCCGTCTCTGCATGGGTGTCTCACCCCAGAGAATCGCTGACAGAAGCAGAGAGAACTCGTGATCCCATGGAGTGAGCGATGTGGCTCCCGAGCTCGCCATTGGTGCGCTACATTGCAACGGCCATGGCAAATATGCCCATTACGCTGACAGGACAGCGATATTTTGCCTTGCCAATATTTTGCCTTGCCAAGTCCACCTACTTTTGGAGTAGCACCGGCCACAAGGCCACAATGACCCGATGCCAAAAACGCAAGATATCTTCAACGGGAAGATAGGGAAAACAGTCACGTAAAACCTAAACCCAGGGCCCAATCAAGCGCTACAAATCGGTTAGATCTGGCTCTAGTTTAATAATGCACTGTAAATTTTACCGATGGTCATGGCGCCAACTAATTTTTTCCCATTAAAGTGAGTGAAAAAACGTAAAAAAAGAATGATACTAGGACGCGAGCCCGTCACTAGGCACATGTAATTCCGGCGTGCAGTTAATATGAAACGACATATTTAAATCAGAATTTTAAGACAGCAAGCGAACAACCGTATGACTAACTATTTATTTACTTAAAGGGGGATGCGGGGCTAAAAGGCCGATTTTCGTGGAAAGAAATCGCGATTTCAAATTTGGGTTGTTTTGAAGTACTGGTTTAGTAAAGCAGTTTTCAACCAGGGTTCGTGGTTAATCTCAGCAGCATAACCGATTAAAACGATTTATTTTCACGGGCAGGGGGATCCAACTTACCAACGCAAGCCTCTACGAAATCTCTTCGCGTCGCCTCATCGAGGGCAAAACAATGAATGCGAGGAGACATACAGGCCTGCTTTTCAAACATCTTACGCGCTGAATTTATCGCTGGAGTGCGACCAACTAGTAACGAGGACGTGTGAAACAAAAGTATGCCTTTAGGTGTGGCAATGCTGAGTAGTGACCCTGAGTGGTGACCGGTTCTGATAGGACATTACCTGTTCCTCTGACTTGGACTGCAGTGTGATCGAGAGATACCAAAAAGTGAGGAGAAGAAGCAGAATGAGGAAAACGACGATAAATTTGAGGAGGAAAAAGATGGCATTGACAAAAAGGAATCACAGATAGATGACGAGAACAACGTATACGGATAAGATCACGACTTGAAAGAGGACCACGACGAAGAGTAAGAAAAGGAAGAAAAATAAGACGACGAGCACTACGAAGAAGAGGAAACAGAATACAGGAGAAAGAAGGAAAATGACAGTGGAAAAAGGGACATGAAAGGAATTAACGCTAAAAGAACAAAGAACACTGCGACGTTGATGGATCGCTCACGCTGGCATTGTTTTTGTCTTTTTTTGGATAAAGGGCCACACGTGTTTTATTTTTACTTCACTGTAAGATTCCTTTCCCGCAAAAAGGGGGGTAAGCTCCATGAATGGCTCTTGAACCACCATTTTAACCTTGACAGGGCTCGCACAGAAGTGTCTGTAAATGTCTACTAGACCGTGTACGTCGTGTACAATGGCAGTTTAAATTACATGACGCGAGAATTTTGTGAATTTCTGATCTCTGGTGTTTCACGCCCGAAACCACGATTTGAATACGAGAGACGCCGTAGTGGAGAGCTCCGTAAATTTCGACCAGCTGGGGTTCTGTAACGCGCACTGACATCGCACAATACACGGACCTCAACATTTCGCCTCCGTCGAAATGTAGCGGCCGGGATTTGATCCCGCGAATCTCGGATCAGCAGCCGAGTACCACTGCCACTAGACCACCGTGGCGGGGCGACGCGTCAGTCATCATGGAGGCTCATTAACTGTTCTAAAAGCCGTTCCCCTATATGTTATTTTTTGTGAAGTTTTGGGAGGGTCTTACTTAGCCCATGAAGAAGTTTACAACGGCGACTCGCCCTCAAGGTTCGCCAAATAGGTGCGGCACAATCTGTTATTTTTGTGTCGCTATTACTATGGCGGATACTTTTCACGCCACGCTCTGTCGAATTGATTGTTACACGGAAAAGTACCGTTCGTGCACGCGATATCTACATTTCCTGAAATAAATTCGGCCGCTAAAACGAGGAGACGTGAAAAGACGACATAACAAGCGCCTCGTTTTGTTGTGTCATTAATTCTGCGCTCACATTTATTTCAAACTACGAACCAACTCAGCCAGCAGAGCATTTCCTTACGATATCTATACATTTCATTATCCGCGTCTCATTTATTGGACTGCAACTTTTACAGTGCGCCCAAAAAAAGTTATTGAAATGTCATTTCCTTCTGCTTTCGCAGGCATTTAATTACACGTTTACTAAAATCCGGCTTCTCATAATCAAAATCAATGTTATTGAGACTGTCCTCAATATTCAGGAACATTCACTGCACCAATGAGAACTCCACAAATGCTACCGACATATTGCTAGCATAAATCAGCACTTTTATTAATTTTGTCCAAATTGTCTACTTATAAGAAACAATTAGTGCCGTATAAGATCTCTAAAGAGTTATAGTAATACCACATGCATTCAACTGTTGGCGCTACACTAACCCACACGAATATTGCAGTTCCGGGGACAGCATTCGCCTACAATCTAATGTTCTCGGATCAGAAGGGCTGCTCAATAATTTGAATTTCATTCATGCTTACAGGTGCGTATGTTTTACCGCGAGAAACATACCACTACAGAGCTAGTATAACACACAGCTGAGTGATACTAAAAATGGTTACATAACCTGAATATTGCTAAGATCTATCTATCTATCTATCTATCTATCTATCTATCTATCTATCTATCTATCTATCTATCTATCTATCTATCTATCTATCTATCTATCTATCGGCCTACGTCTAGGTGCCCTCCTCATCGTCTCGTCTGCTCGGTGTACACCAAACTTGGCATGTTAGGTCGCGAACTTCGACGCACATAAATAATTGAACGGGGCGCAGCCATACTTATAAACTCATCATTCACTTCACGACTAGCGATAGTATGTTCAAGCGTACTCGTGCCCATATTGCTAGCCCGGGGTAGGCAGGCATGCGCCACAGATGATTTATTGTTTACTTTTCAGCTTAGTTAATAAATGAGCACCGAAAAGAGCTATTCAGAATTATTTCGCAACACACTTTGCGTTTGTGAAACAGAGAAAAGACACGCGGTTCACTGAAGGTTTCGGTAGAAATAACGGACAGACACAGATAAGTGTGCTGTAACAAGCGTACTTTAAGGTCACGACCACGTTACATCCAATATAATTCATTTCTGGGATTTTACGTCCGACAACCAGCTGTTATGGGAGATGCCATAGTGGAGGGCTCCGGAAATTTCGACAACTTGGAGCCGCGCGCTGATTATCTTTGACACCTTGTTAGCTTACTTTCTTTGGTGCATATATTTTAACCTTGATGTTCTGTTATCGTAGATACGATGCTCTTTCATAGGGGGACCGTGACGCGCGCACGTGATTTGGTTGGTTCACGGGGAGCACTTTTATAACTTTCTTGTGACCCGCAGATGAGGCCGCCCTTATTTTGCATGCTGCTTCGAGAATCGTGTCGACCGTACTGCAAACTTCGCAAGCTCGACGAGCACAGTTAAGGGCCTACCAGCAATAATACTAGAACGCGCTGTAACTAATGTATAAAAGCAGACGTATTTCACCACTGGTCCATTTTTATTGTTGTCGACCGAAGGTGGTTCTTGCTGCCAACACATTGCAGTATGCTTTGCTTTCCTTGGCACAGCTTCGTCCAATAGACTGTGCGGCTGCCAACGTCTTGAAGTCTATGATAACGTTACCGTAGAAGCAGGTTATTGCTACTTGCGTCACAGTCTCACCAATCAGTACGCACATTCTCCTCGCTTTGCGGATGGAATCGAGCCGTATCGCACGTACCTAGGGAATCCTGAGACGTCTTTCGGCAATGTATTCTGCTCTCATCAGGCGTTCCTAACATGGGGCTTGGCGCTGTCGCACGTTCAGCTTCACTCTCATTGTGTTTTCCTCGGCCACAGTGCACCTTTCCGTCCCATGGGTGGGAAAATAGTGTAGTATTTCTGCATTGGCCTAAAGGCAAGCAACTTCGAATAGTTTACTTACTATTATGACCAAACATACAACTACGGTAATGGCCCAACCAATAAGACCAGGCTCCATAGGCGCATTGCTCATCCCATCTTCATAAAAGAACTACAGGTGCACGATAGGTGACGCGACATCAACAGGTTGGCACCTTGTCGCACTTAGAGGTATCGTCGAATACCATAAGAAAGCCTAATCGGTCGGCCGTACAATCTGACTTGCAATAACCAACGTGACACGTTTCCTAGGGATAACTTGTGCACGAGATGAGACAGAAGCAGCGCCATACATTGCGAAAAGGGCACGGCGTGTTTTCTCAGTGGCGGCCGAGTCATTTCGGTATCTCTGAGAAAGACTAAGCCAGCGAAGATGACAATGAAACGCCGCAAAAGACAGATATCGCATCAGCACATTTAGGATTGACACAGCCCAAGAGTAAGACAGGGCAGTGAACACTGTAACACGACAGAAGTGGAACACACCCCATTTCACTCACCGTGTTATGCGTTCTCCCAAACTGTCACGGCACATGCACCCTGTCAAAGTGTCAGCACGCTTAACTCAAACGCCCCGCACCGTAGCCTCGACCGGCGACCGACGGCGGAAGTGAAGCCAGCGCCACTTAGCGTCGCACGCGGTGTGTTTGTGGCGGCTGATGATACATGGAGCATGGCTCAATTTAGCCTGTCAGTATGTGTTGCGTCTGTACTATCTCACTGCCGAGCGCTTCGTCAAGTTTCGCTCGTGGCGGCGGTCTGATAGGCGCCGCAAATGTCGTTGGCGTATGCTTATCTCTGCAATGAAACGTGACGTATGACCGCTAGACCACCTTTGTTGTTTGACTGAAAGTTGGCGCCTGAAATAAATGATGTATTGAAAAGCACATATACTGAAGGATCGTAGCGTTTGTAATCGATGCGCAACAAATACATCTGCAAGGGCGGTGTTGCAGTTCACGCCGTCGTTCTTTAATTGCAGGTGAGTGCGGATTGGAGTGTGTCGCAGATTAATGGCCCGCTTGCCCAGCTTTTTTAGGTGCGCTGGAGATCCATGTAGGGTCCTTAGATATGCGCGTATTATGAGAAAGAAAGCGCGCACATGTCATGCAAAGAAAGCTTTTAATTCATACTAGCGAAAGGCGTTACAGCTGCATGTTGTGGCTTAAAGGCGCCCGGGAACACTTTTTGAACTATGCCAGAGAACGGAGCCGATCAGTCGTGTAGGCGCCTCCGAACATGCGAGTCAAGCCGTATTGCACTGCACGCGCCAAGGAAATCGTCATTCGGATTCAAACACAGCTGGAAAACGCCCGCTCCCCTCCCAAGATAAGCGTCACATAAGTTATTTAGATGCTTAGGGCAGAAATGGTATTGAAGGATTTTATGATCGCGGAGAGATCATCTGTTCCGCTTGATTTCTTCGTTGAGAATTCGGCGAATGGAGAAACTGAGCTCTTTTCATTTTAAGAGCACCGAAAAATGTCAAGCGACCTAGTGTAGACCTGATGTGACACCGTACGCTGAAGGAAGAACAGGCGCTATCTCGTCGTGATTGAAATGAAGTTTCGCGCTGCGTGCAGTGCAATAATATTTAGGTCACGTGATCACAGCAGCCTACACAGCTGCCATGGGAAACGCCGCCTTTGCTGGCGTTCGCTCCGCAGCCAAGCGAATTGACGAGGAACAGCAGTGCTAAGGGGGAAACGAGACACAAACGTGCCAAAGTAGCTCCACTTAGATTGAGCTAGTTTGGGCTTGTTTGTGCCAACGCACCCCACAATCTAACTTTCGTGAAGCTTCTTCGGTGTTAATTAGGCCCACGCGACGCACTATTCCGTTTTGAATGCGTCAGCATGCGTGAGTGTTTGCAGCCCTATATGTATGGCGGTAGTGCATATATTTATCCAGAGAGAGAGAGATGATGGGCGGAAGGCAAAGAGGTTAACCGGAAGGGAAATATCCAGTTTGCTACCCTGCACTGGACTGTAGTATTCTAGATATGTGGTAGCTTTAAATTGTTCATATAACCTTACACAAACCATAGGATAAGTGGTCTGGCAAAGCCGAAAAGTAATATGCGCCTTCAATTTCTTTCCATTGGTTATGAACGCCGCATTTTCTACGTGTGTGAATCTGCTCAACATTGTGCAAGACACCCGCCTGGCCACTATGTCATCCGCGGTACAAGAATGTTTGGGTTAGAACGGCCCAGTGAGTTCAAAGCGCATATTGCATGGTAGATACGTTGCTTTAACTCACTCACATCAATTCTATTTTGGAAATGACAATAATTTTTGCACCATAAGAGGTGCTTGCAATACTCTTGCAAACAATAAGAAAGATGGCCCAATCAGTTGTGGAGGCTCCTATGAACATGTCAGCCAAATATCATTGCGCTGCCCGAACTAAGAAATTTGCCGCTTTGCTGCAAATACTGTGCACTGGGGAAGGGGTGAAGGGAGACAGAAAGGGATGGAAGAGGACAAAATGAGCATACTTGTCTATGAGAATGACAACGTCTATTATCCGACAACGTCTATTATCCGCTGGACTCCCCCATTCACCATATGCGGACGCATTTCATCATATCAATATTTGAGCTCTCATGTTTTGTGGTGGCTGCCACACACAGAGTTCGAAGAGTTATGCGTGATGTAGGATGGGTAATTATGCGTGTCAGAGTTAACGCACTGATCCATGAGATTTTTAAATGTGCTCGTGAAATATATTCAGAAATGATAGTAAATAGATGTCTTTGCCATACCATAACCACAATTTCAGTCTTGAATGTGTCCTTCTAATGAGGCAAGAATTCTTTCGAGGTTTTCGGCACATGCTCAAGGCCGTTTAGCATATTACCGGATTTAATTTTGTCAAACCATTTTTCGACTCTGTCGCGGTTTAGGCTTTTCACCCAGTGGATCCATCTACTTACTCGTCGTTCCTGGGGCACTCCGTCGCGAAGTACTCGAAGCGTGTCATAGCGAAGTCACTTCTGGGCATCTGGGATATACTCGAACACTGAAAAGAGTGCGGCAAAGATATTATTGGCCAGGACTACGTGCTGCCGTGAAGCATTACTTTCAGACCTGTCTAGATTGCCAGCGGCGCAAGTCACCTCCGGCGAAACCAGCTGGTTTGCTGCAACCTGTCCAAGTCCCACAAAACGCCTTTTGACCAGATCGGCATGGACCTTTTGGGCCGACTTCCTACATCTGCTGCGGGTAACCGCTGGGTTATCGTAGCAACCGATTATCTCACTCGCTACGCCGAAACAAAGGCTATCCCCAGAGGTACAGCGGCAGAAGTAGCACAATTTTTCATAGAGAATGTTGTCTTGAGACATGGAGCGCCAACAGTTGTCATAACTGACCGGGGAACCGCATTCACAGCACATGCGTCAATATTATTCTGTTCACTGAGGATATTAGGTCGTCTAGTGTTATGACATTAACAAAATGTCCACCTCGATCCGGCATCCGTCCTATAAAGGGCGGTACTAATCCAACGCTTTGAGAATTTCTTTCATTGTTTGTTTACTAGTTCTCACACGAAATGCTTCGTTATAATGTTTGCGATGGAGATTTTTAAAAGTAATTGTGCGTCGTGAGTGATTAAATGCGGTAAATGATACAAATCAGTCCATACGGTTTGCCTAGTTGATGTTCCAAATCGCCAATATTATGCTTTTAAATTCTTTTAAACTTAAAAGCTTGATTTTATGTATTCTACGTGTTCTTGATTTGGGGCTGGAAAAAAAAGAAAATGCACGTGATCCGCAGGGAAATGAGAGAGAAGCTGGTTGTAGCCCGATGCCCGCAATTTCTACCCCGTGCATAACGCTGGTCGTCGCAAGTGAAGAGCGTCAGCGACAATAAAGCAAATCCACAACGACAAAGTCGAAGCAAGTTTCGTGGAAGCCGCCGCATACCGCGACAGCAAGGCTTTTGCAGTTTCCGTAGTGGACAAGATGGTCAAAATCATCAACTGTGGCTCGGTTCCGACGACGGATCCTGAACTGGCCCAGCAAGTGGTCCATAGCTCTCTCCATGCAAGGCGGTTGGAGAGACAGAGTGTATAGCGATTCGAAAGCGGCCGTCAGGACATCGCAGAAAGGCCGGATAGCCCGGCAGGCAGTTCAAATCCTAGAAGCCTCCGAACATACATTGACAGCTATGCACATTCAATCCATTGGTTTGCTTACCATGTCGTGGAGAGAGAGAAGGAGAGAAAGAAAGAGCTCATCTGAACCTCAGTGAATCCACCCACGAGACGGCGCGTGGCTACTGTCACACACAATGAAATTACCCAATTCTTTTACTTGGAGAGAAGGCCTTTCCCGCCGTCCCTTTTCAAGCTAAGCCAGCCGCAAGCTGTTGCGCTCAGACTCTTGCGAACTAACTCCTACCCATATCCGTTGTCCCTTCAAAGCATATATCCCGATATTTACCCTCATTATCTTTGTGCGGCCTGTGGAAAGCCTGCTGCATTGTCTCACATGCTGTGAGAAGGAGGGTCGTTTGGCCCGAAGTTCACCAAGGAAGAGTGGGAACTGCTGGTGCGAAGTGCCGTCTTTGAAAACCAGCTCCTGGCTGTACAGTGCGCCTTTGACCGCGCTTGCCAGATAGAGCTGTCGGTCACGTCGTGGGATTAGCCAGGAGCGCGAGTTATCGCAATTTGCAGGACGCAATAAAAGTTTGTTCACTCACTCATTCATATGGGACGTGATCGCCTAAATCAGATAATAAAGCATCATGTTCTATCACATTTGCTTGTGCTTTTGGCTCATCATACTGATGACATTCTTGGGCCTTAAGAAAGGAGCAGATTAAGGAGGACAGCTTGTTTTGTTGCGTTCTGAAGATGGCAGGTTGATCTTGAAGTCACCAGTACTAAAGACAGTCAGAGCAAGATCGAAACAAAGTTATGACAAGCAATCCATGAAATTAAAGAAGGTACCTATGACAACAGATGGGCCGTCCATAAATTACCTTAGCTACACTGCCATTATAGCGTCTATGAAACATGCTCAGTGTGGGTTTTCAATGGGAAATTTAGTAATTGTTTCACGCTGCAAGTGGTCTTGACACAAGAAGGGACTTCACCTCTTTTTTTTTTCTTTTCTAGGTGACGCTGCATCTGTTACCTGGGGATATAACTTGATATTCACCTGTGAATCATGTTAAAAAATTGACAAAACGTCGAGATCTACTGAAGGGGCTTCGCAACGTGTTTTCACCTATTTAATAAACATTAAGAATTCGAATGGATGTTTAATAATTTCACCCCGCTTTACGTCCGAAAACAACGATATGATCACGAGAGACGCCGTACTGAAGGGCTCCTGCGGTTTCGACAACTTTGGATTGTTTCAAGCGCACTGACTTCGCACAGTATATAGGTCTAGGCATTTTGCTTCCATTGAATTGCGGCCACCACGGTTACCATTGGATTTCGCAACTTTCGGGTCAGAAATCATGCGCCACAGCCACTAGACCACCGAGGTGCGGATTCAAAAGGGAAGCTAGATGTATGGTTTCCAAAAATATAATGTGGTTGACGTCTGAAATACGTCTTTATCGTAATATATAATGATGTTTTTTTTTTTTTTCATCTTCAACATACCACGTGAAACGAAAACGTTGTCTCCTGCTCTGATACAAGTATCTCAGCCTTTGGTTTACTTTTTCCATCCATGAATCATCGAGCTTCGCCTCAGCTTTTCTATGCGTTCCCTCGAGTCTGAAATACCAGCTGAACATTTCGGCACTCAAGCAGTAAGTTGGTCTACGATTTTAGAGGTTGTTGGATTTCAGTGACATTAACAGTGGTGCTTAGAAGCCGAACGTCATTAGAAGGCAACGTCAATCGACCCTAATGACATGAAAACGCAACCGGCGACAGAAGCGTAAATGTTCGAGGGTAGAAATGTGGCACATTCCTTGTCTACCGACGTCATATTTTTGTCACCGCCAAGGGAGGCACAGGTGGAAAAAAATAGTTCCAGCGCAGCTGAGAAAACTGCTGTTGTGGCGGACAAGAAACCCAACGGGATTATCGGCTCAATGTGGTCAGGTGGTCAAAGAAACTACGTTTATCTTTACGGGGAGCGCGTTCGGCCATGGGAGCTTTCCTTGTCGATCGGATGCGAGGATTAATAATGCTCGACCAACTTTTCCGAAAAATCACCCTAGCGTGAAATACTGATACACTTGTCCCGTTGGTTCGTCTAATGAAATACTACTCGGATGCTATTGGTGGTGCCGAATAATAATGGATCCACAAAGGTGGTACACCGGAAAATAACGCCGGTGAATCGTGATAACAATGCTGGTTCGAAAAAGTATGTGCGAGGAATTTGGAGAATGTAGGTTCAGATTGGCGGGAAAGCAACGCAGTCAGTTTAGAAGGAGCACGATGCTTCCCTTATGTGAATAAAATGCCACATTTTTATTCCTGCATATGAGAGCGTTGAATGGCGACGATCACTGACAGTGTGCGATACTTTCAGCTGCTGTATATGATGGATTACATAAAAGGGCATAGACGTCAAAGAGATACTGAAGCAACAGCTATTATGAGCAACGCAATCAGGAAACGACATTAACCCGGCGAGGTGATCTAGTGGTTATGGCTCTTCGCTGCTGACAAGAATGTCGCCAGATCGAATCCCAGCCGCGTTGTTGGCATTTCGCCGCCGGTGTTGGGGCATACCCGCTTTATGTGTGGCACGCCCGCCTTTTGTAACCGTGGCATGAGCGCGTGAGCGCAGGAAAAGCAAGACTTGAGCGCACAAATGCAGCGCAATCGCACTGCGTAGAAGATGTCCAGGCGCACTGATGCCATGATGCTGACAGGTTTTGCGAATGCTTCACGGACTCCTCATTGAATCACGGGGTTTTGCTTCCGATAACCGCGATACCGACGCTGTAGTGGAGTTCCGAAATCTCGACCACGTGGGATTCCCATGAGGCCAATGGAATCAAATGCGCTACCCTCTAGGATTCGAACTCAACGACATGACTGTAGTCGAATAAAAAATTTGTCTTTTTGATAGCGTGGATTAACGGGCTAGGACAGATCAGCGTGGATTTGGGTGGATTAGAGTTGAGTAAGGCGCACTAGGTGGATTAAGACATACTTAAGTGCATTAAGCTGAACTATGGGATTTTAGACCGAATTACGGTAGATTAAGAGATATACGGTGGATTAAGAAGGGTTACAGCAGATTAAGGTTGATTGAGGTGAATGAGTGTGAATTAAAACGAATTGTCCCTTTAATATATGTCTTAATTAGCCTCAGCCTAATAGCCCCAGCTCATTCAGGCTTCACTTAGTCCTACCACAGTTAGACGCGGGTTAGATATTTGACATTATTATGTCCTGTATAATTAACCTAGACCTAATCAGCGATAAACTAATAAGCTGGGATTCATGAGTCATGATACAATTGTAATTGGGTTAATTAGACCTACCCTAAGCAGATTAGTCTAATTAGGGCATAGTTGCGCTAGATCTCACTAGCTTAACTAGGCGCTACTTAGTGAGTGTTGTAATAATTAATCCTGATATATTTGTGTTAGCCTAAACATTCCTAATATATTTCGCGCTGCACCAATTAGGCTTGGTTTTATGTCTTATCCTAATTAACTTTGGAATTATTAGTCTTAACTGATTTAGGTTTGACTTTTTCAGTGATAACTTAGTTAAGAATGGTTTAATTGGTACTAACGTAAATAAACCAAGCCTCATTTGATTACGCTTAGTTACACTAGAATTCTTTATATTATCTTATTGAAACTGTGCTTAATTAGCTTTACTTTAATCAGACCTGCTCTGCTGAGTATTCTATCTTAATTACTCCTAAATTATTAGCCCCGCCTTATTTAGGTATGAGTTAATTATCACAGCCCAATTAGGCATGAATTAGTTTAGTTTGACTTGGTTGGATTATTCTGTCTGAAATAGACTTCCCTTAATTAGTCCTGATTAGGCTGCAGTGAATTAGATTTAGCTTAATTAGGCCTTAAATAACTGCTCTTTAGAAACTTTAGTTTGCTTTACTATAGCTTGACATGGCTGTGCTAGCATTATATAACTCATCGAAGATTTCTGCAGATTTCCCAGTTCCACCAATATCTTAATAATAATAATAGGTCCTTTATTTTTCATCAAGCATAAGATGAGGGAGGCAGGGAGAAAAATATTGCAGCATATCCACGGAGTGAATGATGATGAGTGGGCGAAGCTCGGGATGTGCATCGTAGATCGTGCTGAGTTCCGGATTAATTTAGTTAACGCGCATGCTACGAATCCTCACGGTTCAAAACCCACACACACACATATATATATATATATATATATATATATATATATATATATATATATATATGGGTTTTGCCGGTGAACGCTTCTCCAACGCGAGCAGTCGGTATTTCTCAATCAAGAAACTCGCTAGGAGACGCTACCTGCGCCAACGTTGTCTCTCGCGTTTGCCGGGGCAGTGTCGAGTTTGCCGGGGAGCGCGTGGCTCCCGGCGCTCGCGGCGAGGGCGAGCGCCAGGTGCCACGCGCTCGCCCTCGGCGCGTGCGTGCCCTCCGGCAGGCACGCGCCGGTGGCTACCTACTACTACTACTATTACTACTACTACATGCATCGGGGACGCACGACCCACGCCTTAAGGAGCTTCGCCCCTAAAAGCTGACGAGCAGCTTGACTAGCTCCAGCCCCCCAAAATGTACACTTCGACGCGTTTACAGCAGAGCTTAAAATTGAAATAGTGCATATTAGGGTGTATTCATATTTCTGAAGTAACCTATCCGTCTTACCGCATGTGAACGCATCTCACTCCGCAGTAACCTGTCGACTGGGGTTTCAGTCGTGAAGGTCGCCCTTTCGAGTCACAGGAGTCGCCCATTCGAGCCCGAGAGGATGACTAACCCGTCTGCAATTGCTAATCAATCATCAACTAACTTGAGGTTATACAGGACAAGATGAAACAGGGTTGGTAGTTATTCAGTTTGTCCTGGCGCTGTCGTATGCGAACATCGAAGACATGGAGCGCACTGACAAAGTAAACGCGCACACCTCAAAACCTAAACGTATCTGATAAACGAAAAAAAGGCTTCGGGGATCGAAAAGGAAATCCCGCCATGTCCAAGAAGTGAACGATGATGAGTGGGGCGAAGCTCCAATGCTTATCGGTAAAACCCTGAGACATTCGCCCAGACATTATATAAAGACTTGGCACGTTGTTACAGGGGCGATTGTATATACACTTATATACACGATGTTTATTATTTAGATATCGATGCAATTATATACACTTATATACACACAAGATGTAAGCATTTACATCTTGTGGCACCGACCGTAAATTCTCGTTTGAGGACGCCGGTAGCGTTGGCGCGGGGCTGGTCGTTGCAGATGGAGGCGATAATGGTGAGGTTGCTATCAAACCACAAGCGGTCGCATACCTTACAGCTGTGGCCGAACGAGCGGTCGAGGAAGTCGTGCTTGAAGCGCGCCTCGGCGCCACCAAGCTCAGGTAGCGACAGCATTCAGCGCTTGATCGCTGCTTCCCGCGCTCGCTCCGATTCGAGGTTGCCTTGCCGCCGCTTGCGTGCCGCCTCTGCTTCGCGGGCTCTCACTTCGGGATCCGCTTGTCGACGAGCCCGCTTTGATTCGGTTGCGCGAGCCGCTGCCGCCGCCTCCTGATCGATGCTGGTGGTGGCTTCCGATTGCTACCGACGCTGGCGTCTATCTTCGGCCTCGCTAGCTCTCACCGCGGTGTCTTCGCGGCAGGCCCGCATTGCAGCCGCGTTGCGCGCTCTCTGCGCCGCTGTCTTCGCTTCCAAAGTGGTCATGATAGTAGCTGCGTGGAGATATGCACTCACTTGGAGATATGCACTCACTCATGCAACCGGTGATGACAAAGGAAGCGCACCAAAAGCACTCACGCTATATAGGCGCGGCCATCTGGCGGTCGCCTCTCTAACCAGCACGCGCGCCCGAGTATGCAGCGGAGCTGCGGAGACGGAGGAGTCAGGTGTGTGCCGCGCCGCCTTGAGCGAAGGCGTGACATCTAGCGGGCGACCTATGAACTATTGCACAGCTGCGCCTTTAGCGGTTGCCTCGAGAACTAGTGAACACGGCGCGCCGAGGGACTTACCCCGAGCAAGAGGAGTTTCGCCCGTAAAAATGCACTGATTGCGAGGCCACACGAGCAAGCCCAGGCGCGGAGTGAGCGGTTGGCCGCACGCGCGTGTTCCCAACAGCTCCGGCAGTCGCGCAGCCAGAGGCCCGTGTACTGTGCGTTGTCAGTGCACGTTAAAGAACCCCAGGTGGTCTAAATTTCCGGAGCCCCCCACTACGGCCTTTCTCTCTATCTCTTTCACTCCCTTTCCCCCACCCCCACGGACGCTTAGCCGTGCTCCCTACATGGGCTGCAGAAATTGGCGTCCTTTCCTAACCGAACCACAATCATCATCATCATCATCACTTTCACTCAGCCACTCTGATACGTGGTTGAAGCCCGGCGACGTAACGCGGTGGGCAGAGCACCTCCCTAGATACTGCCCACAAGGGCTCTGTGGGCTCTATACCGCAGAGTTGAGACAGATATTGAAAGGCAGGTTTTTCGGTCGCAATATCTTCGCTACAGAAAAACCTTTTTTTTGAGAAATTCTTCTGGCTGTGAATTTCTGGCAGGCTTTCAATATACGCCCAGCCGTTGCCAAAGGCAAGACCGAGGGGGGGGGGGGGAGGGGGGTGTTCAGGGTCCCTTTAACCTGTGGTTTGGCTTTCGCACCTATGAATCACAGTGCTTCGCTTCAGCTTTTTCATGCGTTCGCTTGAGTATGAAATGCCAGCTGAACATATCAGGACTCAAAAAGTTCGTCTACAACTTCAAAGGTCATTGGATTCGAATGACATTAAAATATAGTGCTTAGAAGCCGAACGTCATTAGAGGGTAGCGTCAATCGATTCGAATGACAGGGAAATATGAATGTTCGAGAGAAAAATGGTGCACATTCCTTGTCCACCGACCACATATCCGGGTCACCGAAAACAAGCGAACAGGTGGAAAAAGGAATACATACAAAGCAGCTGAGAAAAGTGCTCTTCTGGCGGAAAAGAAGGTCAATTGAACTTCCTGCTTAATGTGGTCAAGTGGTCAATGAAAATATGTTTATATTTATTAGGAGCGCTTTCATCCAAGGAGGTCTTTCTGGACAGTGGGAAACGAGGATTTATAATGCTCACGCAACTGTTATGAAAATCACGCTAATGTTAAATACTGATACTTAAGTCCCGTTGGCCGATTTAACATAATATTTATTATTCGAATATTACTCGATCCACCGTTGCGCTGCGTAGGGAAATAGCTATTTTCTATCTCTTTCACTCCCTTTCCCTTACCCCCACAGACGCATAGTCGTGCTCCCTACATGGGCTGCAGAAATTAGCGTCCTTTCCTAACCAAACCAGAATCATCATCATCATTAGTTGGCGAAGCGGACGTGAACCAGCCCTAAAGAGTATCATGTAGCGTTCGAGCGACAAGGACAACGGCGCAGCAGAGCTGCGAGCTAAATTATCTTTCTTAATTTCATCTGGCGCGCTCTTCGCGACCACGCTAAGCGGCGTGAACTTGGCGCCGCCGAGAAAGTCTGCAGAGTGCAGTGGCATTAAGCGAGCGCGTTCCTTCCGTCGCTCGCAGGCGCATTCGCGTGGCGAGGGCATAGCCGGCGTAGGCTCCGTGGTTTTTAGGGGCGAAGCTCCTTATGGTCGAGCCTTGACCCCCGGCGGCGTGACATAGTACTTAGGGCGCCCGCTACAAGCCCTGCGGCAGCAGAGCTCGCTCCCTGCACATGTTGTAGATCTGAGTTGAGACCGCTAGGGGCGCGGTCATGTCGCACGCTACCGGCGCACGATCTCTCTCTCTTCGACAGCGGTAGTCATGGAGTGCAGCTCGTTATGAATGAAGACGAGACTGCGCGTGCCCTAGGTTTGAGTAGACACCGCAAGGGGCGCGGCGGCTAACACCGGCCCCTAGCGCCGGCCCAGGTGCTGCATGCAGGCATTCGAGAAACGAATGCGTATTGTGAGCGCGATCTATGAACTACTCTTCTTCATCTCTAGGCATCATCATCACTTGTATTTCTTCCTCATCTGTACATATCATCATCACCTGGACGATCCGATCTTCGTCGTCGCAGCTCGTTATCGGCCATATTAAACGATCCCTTATAAGTGGTGGAGGTGCTGGGTATCAGAAGCGCATGTGAGACTTGATCCACGGGGTAACATTAGCGGTTCGGCGCGTTGATTTACAGCCGTCAGGAATGCAGAGCCCTTGAAGAAGCGAATAAGGCCAGTCATAATAAGAATTCATCGGGATAGAACTTGACCGTAGGGAACAACGAGCACGTCGCCATCGAAAATGTCGCTAGAGTTCACACCTATAATTTCTTCTCTAGAAGGCCAAAGAACGTAATCGGAGGAGGTGACGAGGCGCAAGCGTTGTTCGTGGCTCGGAAGCGAACAGTTTGTCTCATGAAGGTGTACGAGTCGCCCATGACAAGAGATAGCAGCGGACGCCGAAGACAAAAAATCCCATCCTAAAATCAGCTCGTGCAAACACTCGCAAAGCAAAATTGAATCACAGGTTCCGGCCGTGGGACTGGCCTTCGTATGGGAATCCCACACCCAGACGAAGGCCGGACCTACGGTCTAAACGTCGGATTACTTTGTGCTGAAACATACCCTGTTTCTCCACAGCAGCTGCTCAAGGAAGCTGTTAGGGTAGTAGAAAAATGGTGCGACAAGTGGAAAATGAAAATAAATGAGAATAAAACTGTTTTATTGCGTGTAGCGAATAAATTAAATCATATATTTGACTTTAATTATTCAGTAAATTGTTCGGTACTTTCTATGGTTGACGTGCTGAAATACTTGGGCATGAATATATCCTCGAATTTATGCTGGTCCTACCATGTCAAAAAAGTCTGCGAAACTGCGGAAAAGAAGCTTTAGTTCTTGCGACGGAAATTCCATTTAGCCCCAGAGTCGGCAAAACTAACAGCTTATTTAACCTACCTTCGTCCCACAGTAGAGTACGCCTGCGTAATCTGGGACCCTTATCAGTCAGGATTAATCCAGAGACTGGAAAAAGTTCAACGTCGAGCAGCAAGATTTATTTCATCGCGATACTCTCGTACAGATTCTGCCTCGGAAATTCTTAGTTTACTGAACTTGCCCACCCACGCTCGCTGAACGCAGGCGCATCGCAAGGTGAAAGTTCTTTTACCTTCTCAGTAAAAACAAATTTAACATCAACAGCGACCAGTACTTGATGGCACGGCAAGGCAGAATATTACGAAGAAGCAAAGATGGCACTTTCGAAGTACCTCAGATGCACATTAACAGTTATGCGTTTTCCTTCATCCCAAGAACCATTAAAGAATGGAATGAATTACCGCTACTAACGCGAGCAAGCAGCAACGCGGATCAATTTGAAGACAACCTCACACGACGCTAAAGATGCACGCACGTATACGCGTATGCGCTTATTTTCTACTTTTTTCTATTTTTTCTATTTTGTGGGTGTCCTTGATATTCGTTTGCAATGGTAGTTTGTATTGGTTGATCTGTACATATATGTACGGAATATTTCGCTTATGTATACAACTTTCTGTTTTTGTACGGTAACGCTCCGCCATGTTTCGTGATATTTGATTAATTGCATTAGTGGTGCTGTATGATGCGATTAATTATGGCTTACGTGTGCTTATGTGTCTTGTTATCTTTTGTTAAGTTGTTATATTTGCTTATGCAGTATGCTGTTCTCTTTCAAGTGTTTCTTTTCGTGTATTGTACAACTTGCAGCAGTGTTGCTTTTTGCCCACCCTGTAACGGCCGAGGGGCCAACAGTATGAGTAAATAAAAAATAAAAATATTACGCGCATGCGTATGTATATATATATATATATATATATATATATATACTATCAGAAAGACATAGGATTTATTCTGACGTTTCTGCTGGAGGCCAGCCTTTTTGAAGATCTTTGAAAAAGGCAGGCCTCCAGCCGAAACGTCAGAATAAATCCTTTGTCACTGTGACTTTCTGATAGTATATTTATCCCGATAGCAAGGAAGAACTTTTTATGATATATATATATATATATCCCTTTCAGCCCTGCATTTTGTATTTTTTGTGCAGAATTTATTCAACGTGATTTTTCATGTGCCTAAGGGCTATATAACGCCCCCTGCAAATATGAACCTTGTGGGCAATCTACTGAGCGAGTTAGCACTATTGTGTCAAAATCGTACATCAGGGCTCAAAGGTTGTAAAATGACACATGTTGGTGCTATATGACCATTGTGGTGTGAACGCCTATGTGAGACATATATTTGCCACGTGCACGCGTTTAACACTGTGAAGCGTCTCCTTGGTAATTACAGACACAAATGGACCATGGGTCCCAGCCATGGTTCCAGACGTGGGGTCAGGTATGGAGTGGGGGCGATAACCAGCGCCGTATGAGCATATGAATGCATGCGTGTATGCGTGCACGTTGCATAAAGCCGAGTGTACATGGATGGATGCCAGGAAACATCAAAAATATAATTGCCTCTTGCGCACCTTTGAGACGGCGGTAGCCCTTACCGCATGTCACCGCATTGCAATCTAATGGAACACTCCGTAAACATTCTCTAGGAAAACTGTGAATGTATAATAAATATTTTTCATCCACTGTATTCAAATACCGTGATTATAATGAGGACCCGCTCTTTCTTCCACGGAGATGGTCAAACAAAGGCGCATGGCCTCCTTATCTTTAACGCGTTCACCCTTTACATCGAGCATACTTCCTTTACCGACCTTCTGAAGCAGTGCACTAGCGGCTACATTGACTTATTTGGAGGTATTTTCATTGTCGTGTTCTTTGTGAAACAACACTATTGGCACGAACATACAGGCGATAAAACAGACGCAGCGAACAAAAAACAGCGCGCTTCTCGTAACTCTATGGGTTTCATTCGCAACCGGGTTTCATTCGCATGGGTTTCATTCGCAACCATTCGCAACCTTAGGTTGGTGGCGCAGACGCTGGCTGCAACCTCGACTTCCTCGATCGCTCGTTCGGCCACAGCTGTAAGGTGTGCGACCGTTTGTGGTTTAACAACAACCTCAGCACCATCTCCTCAATCCGCAACGACCAGTCCGGTGCCAATGCTACCGCTGTGTTCAAACGAGTTTCCGGTCGCTTCCACAAGACGTATATGATTACATCTTTTCTCTATATAAGTGTATATAATTGCATCAATATGTAAATAGTAAACGTGGTGTATATAAGTGTATATACATCACCCCTATAACAACGTGTAGAGTTTTTATATGATGTGTGCGCGAATGTTTCACGGTTTTACAGATAAGCATTGGAGCTTCAGCGCACTCATCATCATTCACTTCGTGGAGATGGCCGGATTTTTTTTTATTTTTTTACTTAAAGTGAAAGCGAGCGAGAAATGATGAGCGCCTAGCCTCACTTGTGTTCGCCTATAAGTCAAGGGTTATTTTACCAGTCTCATATGTTCGACGTATCGGCTATGCCGTCTTTAGCTCAGACTGTGTGCTCGTGACGTGTTTCAGCCACAGAGCAATGACCATCACTTGACCTCCTCGCCGTTCGTCTCTCAGCGAGTGTGCTCTCCCTATTTGTCAATGAAGAATGCTGCGTCAAGTTCGTAGGTCTCAAACCGTGACGCACAGACACGCTTAAAACAAGCCGTCGGTATTTGAAGTCTATGACCCTAGCAAAAGTCAAACCTACACCACGTCACCTGCCTCGATACGTTAATTCTTTCCGACTCACTTGTCACTGAAAGAATTTGCGTGCAGCGCCTCAGTACGAGATATAAGGGCCTGAACAAGACGTATTCTAACGTCCAAGTTCTGCACGTCGGTATTCAATTTCAAAGTGATATGACGGGACAGAGATATATAATAGGAGTGGAAAAAGCTCTCTGTCTTTGTTGCCTTGTTCTTGGGGTCGTTCTTGTGGACGTTGTGGCTCCTCCGGATGAAGAAACGCCTGAAGAAAATCGTATCGACATATATGAAAATTATTTTGAACATCAGGATATTCACAAGGTAAAACTTGTAGGACTGTTTTATTTGAGTTGATAAGTACCGATTTGATATATTGAATGCAAACGTGGTCAATTTGAAAAAAAATTCACAGCATATCCACGGAGTGAATGATGATGAGTGGGCGAAGCTCCGGAGGTTCATCGTAGATCGTGCCGAGTTCCGGATTAATTTAGTTAACGCGCACGCTACGAATCCTTATGGTTCATCTACGCACGAGTGAAATCTCCCACCGGCACTTCATTGCAAGTCAAGATCCAGTGCCTATATATATATATATGGGTGGCCGGTGAACGGTTCTCCAGCGCGAGCAGTCGGTATTTTTCAATCAAGAAACTCGTTAGAAGACGCTGCCTGCGTCAAGCTTGTTTCTCGCGGGTGAGGGCGCGTTCTCCTTCTTTGCGAGCTTGTAGCGCGTGCATCGAAGTAGTAGCGCGCTCCTAGTAGCGCGTTCCTACTAGGTAACGCGCTACAACGGACGGACAGACCCAAACCTTAAGGAGCTTCGCCCCTAAAAAAAAGCATGCATATCCCTGGGATTGTGGGAATTGGTGTCGTGTGAAGAGAGTGGAAAAAAAGCCTGTGAAGAATTGCTGGGCATTCAGCAGACTTATGAATAAGGTGAACGCCTTTGCAAAGTGCCCGAGTGAGCGCATGCTTTAGACGGGCTAACCCGGTATGTACACAGCACCGTGGCGACGTAATGGTAACTAATGGTACAACTTAACGTTGGCTCTCCCGTAAGTGCAGTGATGCCTAATTTGTGGAAGTGCACGCTACAAGGAGCTCATGCGCGTATCATAAGTGTTGTTCTTAAACTATAACAACGGGACCGAGAGAAGTTGTACCCATGGATACGGGGGGATTGCAAAGCTTAAATATTGAAGCAAAATTCATGAGTTGGCCCAGTTGCGACAGATAAAAATAAGGCTTATAGGGCACGCGCAAGCACGAAAGGACGATGAATTGGCAGCACAAGGACATGCACTGTCTAACACGTAGTTCTATTTAAAAAAGAAGGAACACATTCGCTTAGGAAACCGTAGGACCGTGCGAACAAATCAAAGAGATTACATCAATGGCTCATAAATCAACGTTATCGATAAAATTGCCACGACCAGGGCAAAAATAAAAATGCATCAATCATCCTTCTGCTGCTTTGCTAGATAAAGGTATTTCGCTTATGTCCTCATTTGTTGAACAAATTTTCATCGTAACTGTTTCGTATATGCACACAGCTGTTTTATGTTGACTGGGTCATCCTGATCCGTACATGGCATTCTTATCGCAAGTCTTAATATATGTGTTATTAATATGATCTGTTTGAATTGATTCCGCCACTCCGTGGGTTGTTAATGCAATTTTTGGTCGAAAATAGAAGTCGTCCTTCTGTGTTGGCGCTCTAAAGGTTTTTTTTTAATGATGTGTTGCGTATAACATTGCTATGATAGCGCTTAGCATACACTAGAAGCGCATGTCACGATACAGAAGCGTCATCATCAGAACTGCGGCTACACTATGTTTATTTACAAGATGGCGTAGCTTAGCGGTAATAGTGCTTGCTTGGCACCTCAGAGGCCCGGGTTCGATTCCCACCCCTTATCGCTTGGCATGGGTTGTCTGCGGAAACCACGGCGGGTTCTACCTACGAGGTGCAAGCTATGATAAATATTGTGCTTTTCTTGCTTTTTAATACTGTCTTATGATATGTGAAATGTACGTTTTAGGTGGTTTGTGACTGCCATAGCCTGTCTTAAATTTAGTGGTTTGCGGCGCGACGTCCCATGGTTTGACGGCCCCTGCTATAGCCTACATGATTCTTCATTGGTAAAAGAGATTACATTAGGTTCTAAGGAACCTATAGACTTAAAGAGACGCTAAACTGAAACACCAAGATGGGCTAGACTCATGAGTTATTCTGCCAGCACAGTATTCTCCTTTACTTCATCTTCTGTTGAATATTAAAAGGGAAAACCAAGGTGAATGTTTGACCATTGAATGCTGCGCCCAAACAGTGAGCAGATGAAGTCAGAAACACCGTTCCTCTATTTTTGTTCGTATCTTTGCCACATTGACTCGATAAGATTGTCTGAAACAAGTCATGCAGTGTCCCAGACTCCTTTCGATCGCATTGCCTATCTCTTTTACCCATAAGCAGTTATGCAGACTTTAGTAGACGTCATCGCCTATTATGACGTGACGTCATAATATGCTACGCCATAATATGCGCTTAACTGCAGGAACCAAAGAGCAGGCCGCACCACATGTATTTTCTTTTTGTGCTTTTTTAGCTCACCAAGCCTCTTCACTGCATAAAAGTGGTGCCCTTGATGATGTGAAAAGTGAAAGAAGCATTTTTTTTACATTACGGTCTCTCTTACTTTGCACCAAGCAAATTTGGCGAAAATACGAAAAAAAAACACATAAATATCGTTCGTGACGTCATCGCTTTAACTTTTAGGCGCAATATTCGATTATGAAACTCCGATGTCAACTTTGTCTGCTAAGATCCAACACAAAATGGAAAAATTGTCATCACGAATTGGCAACGGTAGTTTCATGTCAGAGCGTTGTGGTCTTTATTCTTTGAATGTATTTCAGTCTTTCGAAGGAGCAACCGATTATTGGCTCTATGGCTTCAACTACTACAGCAATCATACAGAAGGAAAGCAGTGCGTGTACCTTAGGAAGCAAAACTTGACTGATACGCAGATGAACTACACGAGCAACTTCATAAGAAATGAGACCTGGTAAGTCTTGTCGACACCAAATGCATTTGACAGAAATAGAACTAGGTATGTACGTAAAAAAGAAAGACGCAGATTTACGTGCGGACACGTAGCACTTGAGAGTGATTTGGGGCACTCACGATTATGCAGTCGTCTTGTCAAATGTGGCCATGCTGTTGGCATTTCACGCAGCCTAACCTTGCAAAAGACAGATTCGTCACAATAATGTAAAGCCAGCATCGCTTTAGGAGAGGTGTTGAAACCTACAAGGTCATCAGCATAACCATGGTATTTTCCTGAATGACAGCAATGATCATCGTAATCTTAGTTAGAGGTTCTCATAACTATTCATCAATCGCTGCAGCCGCAGTGGTGCACTGCATGCGGTGCCGACCTGGTGTAGCGAAAGAGTTGGGCTTGATCCTGACTACAGCTAAATCATTTTGATGGAGGCGAAATGCCACAGGTCGTTGTGCAGTGAGGTCGCGGTGCTCATGAAACAATCCTCGGTGGTCCAAATTTATTCGCTTCCTTCGTGCGGCGCGCATGAAAGTCATACTTTTGTTTTAGCAAGTGAAGCACCCGGTATTACTGTTGATAAGATGATAAGAGATAAGAGATGAAAAAGAAAGGAATGAGAGGTGTGGATCAACGATCGGATGGGAGCAGCTGATATTGTTATACCCAATGAAAGAAAGCGTGGACTTGGGCAGGATATGTCACGCGGATCACGGATAGCAGATGGACAGTAAGAACGACAGAATGAATACCAAGAGAAGGAAAACGGAACAGAGGCAGGAAGAAAGTGACATGTAGCCCTGAAATTAAGAAATTCGTAGGCTTAATGTGGAACCATTTGGCTCAGTATAGAGAAACTTGGAAATCGTTGGGAGAGGCCTTCGTTTTGCAGGAGACAAAGATAATGATGATGCTGCTGATGATGATGATGATGTGAAGAC